>BPLQ01000179.1:1552056-1563175 GCA_021605075.1 Caerostris darwini
GAACCTTAATTTAATTCTTTTTAAATTCATATCTCGTAACAACGATTTCTCATAGCATCTTTATTGAAATTGTTTAATTCATTCAAGTTTCTCATAATAAGTTCAAGTTTCTCATTCTCCTTCAATCTGAAACTGTAAAAAAGAAATTTAACCCATTTTGAAGACGATTGAGAAGGAATAAGGGAAGTAATATATATTATACAGGCATACATTTTGTAGTTTTAATTATATATTTACATTTAGACGTAACAGTTCAGACGTTTTCTGAATATTTTTTTATTCGTAAGTTTTTTAATCTTTCTTTGAAACAGTAAATTCCAACTCTCTTAAAATTCAGTTTTCTGATAGATTTTTAAGAAATATGTACCAAATTATAATTAATTTTTTTGCATATGTACTCGTATGAAATAAATTTGAATTTGGTTAATCTTAATGAATACGTAAGTCTTTTCAAGTACAACATACTCCTTTATCTTTCCTTACTAATAATCTTCCTGTCATCTTTCGGAAGGTCGTAAATCCCTTGATGCGTGAGTAGAAATTGACTCTAGGTCAAGCGGAAATTGCGTTTCCTCGAAAGATGGCAAACATTTTCGCATGCATTGCGTTTTCCATGAAAACTGAAACAAACCGATTTGGAGAGCGTTTGTGTGAGGTGCTCAATACTCACGCATTCAAGTGTAAGCGCGTCTTTAGAGACATGTATTGTAATAATTGTTTTTATAAAAAAAGACTCGATAAGGATACAGAGTGGCACTTCTTCCATCGACAGTCATACAGCCTGTTGGGATTTTTCCGAGTTTTGTAAGGAGTTATTGCCTTGTTTTGAAAATGAATAGAATCGATGGTAATAATAAAGGAATCTTGCATCACACATAGCACAAACTAATCTTTTTATCGACTTTCTGGAATTCTTGCAGTATGATACTCACTATCCTTGAGGGATTGAAAATTAAATAAATAAGTATATCTTGAAATCGTGTGTGCTGCAATATTACCATTATCGATCATGTAGGCGCATTGATCTTCCTTGCGTCTTTAAAGTCATTAGAAGAATAGCTAACGATTTTATAATTTTGAAAATTCCTTGTTAGAATGATAAATTAACTATTTCTACTAGAGACCCTTAAAACACGGTTACCAGAATAAATGAGCCCGATTACAGTTAATGGTCTGTCAGTACATTGTCGTTGTACTTGCAGTTATCAAATTTTTTAACACGATAGCTTTCATACGAGTGCATCAATTTTTTAACACATTTCGATATTAATTGTTTATTTTGACATTAATGACTGCTTACAAGTTACTAAAATGGTTCGTAATATGTCTAGCAGTTTGTGTGTCGCAATGTGTCTATATAGTTCGTTCCAAAGTTTTCAGAAATAGAACTGGTTATAGGTGTTAGCAAAGTTCAGTAATTTAGTATACAATTTTTTAACTAGACCTTCTAATCCATGTGTAGTGGAGAATAAGCAATAAACACTTTTATTATGTAAATAGTGTTTTTTTAATCATTATTGTAGCTATTAAGAGATTCTTTAGATTGGATTGATTCATTGTTAGTTATGGGGAAGGGGGGGGGGGTCTTCAATTTTTCGTTCACCCTGAAATAAACCAATTTTAGTTTGGAGAGCTTACACGCGTGTCACACTCTCAAATCTGGACAGGACTTTTCGCATCTAACTTGAACTTATAATATCCATTGAGGGTGAATGTTCCAATGGAACCTCCACAACCCAAGAAGGAAACAGCTAGATCAGAGACTTACTAGTGCAATGATTAGCATGCTGAACTATCAACCATGAGTGGTTCGAATCCTAACTCTGTACCTCTGCCTACATATGCTTTCTTCTTCTTTTTTTTTTTTTTTTCGTTATTTGTTTTTCTTTATTTATTTTATTTTATTATACTTTTGTTTCAATTTTTTTATTCATTTCTTAGCTTCTTGGAATTATAATTGCAAGTTATTTTTTATTCAATTTTTATTTTTCCACCTCGTCCGTTATTTCAAATTTTTGTAATTTCATAATGAACAATAAATCATCATTATTTTTCTTCCATCTTTTCATAAACAATGTGGCCAAGGTACCTGTCAATTCTCTAACTACGTTGGATAATACCAGTCAATAACTCATGCAAATAATATGCAATCAAAACCTGTGACATTTTGACAAATGACATTTTCTTACCACTTAAAAGTCTTCTTTTACCACAGCATATGAAAAAACAACGCAACAAAGTAATCCATCATTAGAAAAACCCGCAGGTACAAGAATTTCACGACCTGTGAACAAGTGTACCTGAAAACCGTGTATAAAGAAGATTAATAATGCATGTAACAATGTTTTATAATACACGAATCCAGTGCCAAGCACTAATTACTGCTTCTAATTTTTTGAAATTGTTAAATAAATCATTTGGCAAACAGTAGGAGAATGAGAAAAACATATGGAAAATGGTATGATTAACTGAAAACATTTTTTGCTCACACAAAGTATAAAAATTAAAACTTATAAAATTTGTTAAAAAATTTATGAATAAAAATTAATAACTATTTCGGAGATGCCAACTACTACGGTTTCTGCATAATTATTAAGTAAAATAACAAAAACTTTGGATTAACTGCGAACTACGGAAAAATAATACTTTTATGGTAAATTTTTTTTTTTTTTTAAAGTTATTTTTGTCAATTACTTTTCCAATAATATGCAATTAAAAAATTTCCATTAATTTCGAAAAAAATAACACCAGCTTTCATGAAAAACAGACAATTTTATGCTTTTTTTTAAAAATATATTTTTTTTTTAAAATTACTTCGAAGACTGGGTCGTATTGATCATGTCCCTGTGAGCAGCCCAATTTTAGGCTGCACAGATGAACACTGTTACTCATTTAGCCCTACCCAGAATGCACGTGTAGCTTGAAGATATGCTATGGACGCCAGTAACACTACCCACAGAAAAAAATTAAATTAAAATATAATAATGACTCTTACGTAATAAAGTCCACAATTAAATATATTGTAGCTATTGCATATTTCCTTTGTTATCAAATAGAACTTTTACTACTAAAAGGAGAATAAAATTTAATAGAGTTGAGCGTTTTGCTAAAAATGTTATGAAGTCTTTTGTGCTTACAGACTTAATTTTCAATTAAAATTGCTGCAGAATATTATTTATCAAAAAAAAAAAAATTTTTTTTGTATATTTAATGAAATCAATAATTAAAACTTGCAGGACACGTATTGGTATCATTAAATTATCTGTAAAATACCCTAATTTAATGGAACTTCTATATTAGTACTCGATAGTAAAAATTACAGCTACATGATGAATTTCATGGTAGTATTGGTCTTATTTCGATTGGAAAGTAATAATGTGTGTGCTTTCCAGTTACACCTCGACCAAATACTGATAAGTATAAAAAAAACTACTATTAATTTTTTGAGATGCTACTGAAAAGTGTCATTTAAGGTTGACATTTCTGTAACTCATATTTCGAATTTATTTTTCGGACAATTTAGGGTGGTCACCAGTATGAAAAAAAAAATTTTTTCCTGAGAGTTCCATGACAGTTATGGAAATAAATCAATCAATACATGAACATATTTTTCAAGTGAGAAAATCAAGGTATTTTCTTTAAGTACAACTTGAATTTCTACGTCGTATGATAAAAACGGTTCATACCGAAAGCTCAAACACATTTTTAAAAAATCTGATTTATTTAGATTATATTAGACTCGTTTTAAAATCATTATCTGGTACAAAAAATTATGCCCCGTAGAAGATGAGAACCCAAACAAAAATGCAACCATCATACTGTCATTCTTTTAAGATAACTTCGCAAAATTTACTATTCTCAGTGTACGTTGATAGCTACTAGGCAAAATTCGCTTTTCTCAGTATACGATGATGGCTACTAGCAAAAATAAGATTTTTTTTTTATTTAATTATTAAATTGTTATGTAATCGTTTTGGGAAAAATCAAAATCTTATTTGAGCTACTGTTTGAGGGAAAACAATCACAATTACGCCTTCTTACAATTACACAAAGTAAAAAGGAAACAAAAATACTTAAACGAATTCTTAAAAGCAAAATTCTGTATGGAACACGTTTCGATATTATATTTGGACAAGGGAAATCTTATAGTAGAGGTACGGAAAGAGACGGTGTTCAACGAAACTACTTTTTTATTTTTATTTTAACTTTTTGTTTCTCTTTGAATTTTCGCCTGTCCTTCAATGTTTTTTAGTTCCTTCTTTTTTTCCCCGTCCCTCTCAGAAGTACTTCTTTCCTCCTCTTCGCTTCTTAAGGAATCCTTTATTTCCCACTAGCTTCTCTTAAGTAGTGGTTCCTTTCATCACTGATCTTAATAAAAGATTCTCCGCTGAGTTAGAGAAGCTATCCAAAACCTACTACCAAATAAGACTTTTTCAAGAAGATTTTTAATTAACGTGCCCTTATTGACTGAAAACCCACTTTGGATGAAGACATTTTCGTAGGAGAATATTAGAAGAAACATTAAAATTAAAAATAAATTTTGGTAATAACTTGGCTTTCTTAGATACTGCGTGAAAAATGACACTAAACTGATGCAATTTGAGGTGTAAACTCACTAAAATCTTTCTTTCAACGGATGACAAATTTTTATATTGCAAACTGCTGCGGTCAGCTTGTAAAGAAATGGTGTACTTGGCCTTCAAAAGAATTTTTAGGCAAGTGTCCTTGTGACTTTTGAATTTATCTGAAATTTGGAAAGGATCCAATATGAGTCAAATTGAGTAAGTATGTACTGAACCATTTTGACATAGCACTATTTACATTCAATTTTGAATTTGTTTTTAGAGATTTCATTTGCCCAACAATCATTCAATACCAAATTTATGGCAACACCACGATTCAACTGAAAGAGTTTCAATTCATTACTAACATCTCCGAAATCGACGTTCAAAAAGTTGTGCGTAAATGTGGGACTTCTTTGAAAAATCGATCACATAAATACGAAACAATTTTTCAAGGACTTGGTGCAGATATTGTAATATAGACATAGGCATTTGTAAAATTCTGAGGAACGGTTCGAATGCGGTAGCTATCATACAGAAAAATCGGAGCTTGGTAACAAGAATAATCTCCTCCAAACCGTTTAGCGCCGTTTCAACAGATCCAGTTCCGGATAAATCTTTAACTTCTTTGAAGTATTTCTTAAGATATGAAATAATTTTTATTGCTTTCTAGTACACAGATGTTTTCTAACCATTAGAAAACTTCATGGCAAACTCGATACTCTTTGTAATACGCACATAATCAGTTCGACGAGCAGAAGTATCTTTGAAATAGTCTTCAAAAATGAAGTGTCCCCTCTATTTTCAAAAACACATACTGTTACATGAACCACAGCCGCATAAGCCAAAATTTACGATTTTAGGATCCTGATCATTTTTTCCCTCATATCAAATACTATGAGATCTAAGAAATCTCAGCTTACATTTGGACTATCCATCGAAACTTGAATTATCTTCTGATAATCGAAGTTCTGTCACTTCTTGAAACTTTTACTATCACTCGCAGCAGCGTGTCCAAGAAAAAAAATTCCAATATCTTGTTGACACTTTGTTTTCTTTTTATCCCAAAGGCGTGCTACTATATTTTATATAGACGTACTACTGCTAGAGTTCCCTTAATACCCTTTTGAAGGATTCTTCAAACTAGACCACAATCAATTCAGTAAAACGCATGTCGCACAATGGTGCAAAAAATTCTGATTTCCAACAAAAAAAATTGCTGGAAATTCTATCTGTTTTGGAGGATCAGAAATTCAAATTTTATGATTTTAAAGCTCTCAGAGCAACAGTTCCCTGTTAATTTAACTCTGCATCAGTATTTTGGGAAAAGTTCCAAGATGACATTATAATTGTATAAGGTTTATTTTACCCAAATTAATAATTTTATCAATTTATTTAATAAACAGCATGAATATTTTAAGTTAAATAACGAAAAAACATAATTTTAAGGAAAATTTATATTAGCATTAAGATAATATGTTATATTAAAGTTATTGAAATTATCTTTCAAACGTCCTGTTTTATAATTTAAATATAAAAATTTATTTTGCACACTACATTTTTTTTTTCTGAAATATATGTTTTTACCATACATAAATAAAAGACAATATTAACACAAAATTACTAGAAGTTTAATATAAAAAACAAATTTCTTTGGGAGTTTAACAATATTTTTTCTTTGTATTTTACATTAATTATGAAAAAAATTATTATTGCTAAAAGAATTTTAATTAAAAAAATTTTAAATTACAAATCTCCATTATAAAATTAAAGTCATTTTAAAACATTATCTGAAAAATAATCAGTAACCAATAATCAACCTGAATCAATAATCAGTAACCTAACTCCAATTCTTCTGAATCGATTCTTAAACTGTTGGTCCCGGTCTAATTAGCCTACGTAAAGTGTGCACAAAATGACCATAGAGCGATAAACCAAACCAAATCTGAATCGATTCACTTTCTTCCACTCAATGACTTTGAAACCTCGTGTAATTTTAGAAGGTTCCGAACTTCTTTTGGAATCAAATGAAACTTTTTAGGATGTTGTCCCATACTTGTTTTAAATGGATGAGAAGATATCAGGAGAATATGTAATCTTCATTAGCTTTCTCTTTCTAGAAAAATTATTCATAATTTTTTTAAATCATCAAACACTGTCTCTGGAGCCTCTTCATATAATTAGTAATCCAATAGAAAGCAATACAGATAAAATAATTTTTATTCCATGGGTTGACAATTTGTGCAATATACGATTACCAATTTACAAACGTCTATTGACGAGCATGGCCTCATATATTTATAGATTTTTTGAGGTGTGCAACTCTTCTTCCCAAATTACTCTAATTATGCGTAAGGAATGCAGAACACAGCATTGCCATTAAAAAATTAATAAAGCACTGCTGCTATTGGCTTCCACTCACTACGCAGCGCAGCTCCGGATTTATGCTTCTGATGCGAATGCAGGCAGTTTTAAGAAAATGAAACAAATATAGTTATTCCTTGACTTTACCTCGAATAATGGTTCCCCCCTGAATATTAAAACACAAAAATAATCGGTATCTTGCACTTGAATATAATCCTACCGTGTTGGACAGCTCAAATTAGTTTCTAACATCTATACTGATGTCTTGTAATTCCAGAAAAAATAAATCACCCAACCCTGGTACTCAAAAAAAGACCGTAGTGGTGAATTTATGATATTCTGAAAATAGTGGCCACTGCTAGCTTGCTTATTGAGATTGTATACATTGTTTATCGCATGTCGTGTTTTTTGTTTTTCTGATGGGGAAAGAAAAATAAGTAATATAAAAAAAAAAATTTTAAGTCAATTACTACTTTTTTTTCACTTTATTGTAGAAAGTTCTTTATAAATTATTTTCATTCATTTTTTTAAGTTTATCTGGCGCCATCTATTGGTAGATAAATATGCAACTTAAACCTAAAAAAAAATTAAATTAATTAATTTAATTTAATTTAACATCAAGTGTTATAGCAAGCTTTAACATCAAGTGTCATCCACTACAAGTTCAAAAAAAAAAAAAATGTATTTGAACATGAGTGGGTGAATAAAAAGTATTTTATTAACCATTGAAAATTTGAACAAGATATATAAAGGGAGAGTGTGAGCTAATGGAAGGAATTGAATTAAAGGGGAGAAAAGAAATGAAGAACAAAATAAAATGATTAATTTTTCAATAAGTGCTTAACATAATTCTTCCCACAACATAAATTCAAATACTATTTTCAGGAGTGATGACTAAAGGCAAGTTTCCTAGAATATTTAAAATATCACCTCGTAGAGCACCAACCAGTTGGAAACCTAAGTAGGCAAAAGAGATCAAGCTTCCGATTGGTTGTCGTTCTACGACGTGATATTTTAAATAATCGATGAATACCTATCTCGTCTTTGTGTGGGTGGGGAGGAACATTCCATCTGAAAGAAAAGCTAGATTTACTCCTGATGAGGTTCCATAATTCAAATTTTGTCCCCAAGATATACAAGTTGCCCTCAAATACTAATGTAGTTGGCCAACCATGATCTAATTCAAGAATAAACCTCCATCCTATTTAAATTTATTCAGACTTTAATTTCCGTCTAGATAACAGATACTACCCCCTCCCCTCCTCTGACAAATTCTTTGAAGCCCCACTTCAACAATTAACTTCCTGAAGAGGATTAATTTAGCTGATAACTTATCGTAATGGTTACTTACCTGATACTTTATGCATGCTAGTATTGGGTACTCTTACAAGTACATTTTGAAATGCATAATTTTTCGAATACAGAAATAAAATTTGTAAGGAGGGGAAAGGGTATTTTTGAGAGAATACTGATTTTAAAAGTATATTTGTCATTTATCTTTTTGAAAGCTTCTCGTTTACTTTAGTAGGTAATAAAGATAAGAGAAAATGTGCTCTACTTAAATTTATTGCAATAAAGTAGCATATTAATATATATCACGGCTCATTAAAAATCACGCATTAGGATAATTCGCTGAAGAGTTTAAGATATCGCTCTTTCACTTTTGTCGCGTTTAATCTCTCTACTTGAGCGATTTCGCACCGTTTAATAATGAAAGTTTTATATCATAGGACTCTGGCAATGATTTTAAAAAACGATAAATAAAAAAATAAAAACACTTCTAGCTTGTAATTCACAAAATTCTCTTGCTTAAAAAGTTCTTATCCGGAAAAAGAATTAAAAAGTTCTAAAAACTGATATTTTTTAAGTATAACCATCCAAAACACAATAAAGCAACGAATTTTTTTTACTTTTTTAAGAACAATAAGCAAAATAAAATTGAAGGAATTTCACGTTAACAAAACCATAAAATCACATCATATAGAATTCTCATACCAGTTGTGCATGCACTACTGTGCCCAGGAAGTAAGAAAAAAAATTTTTTTTTTCAAAAACTCTTTATTTATTCTTCCAAATTTATTTCATCGCCTTCAAAATAATCCCCTCCGGACACAATGCACTTATGCCAACTTCTTTTTCCAATCCTCAATGCATGCTAAAAAGTCACTGGCAGGGATGGCCTTCAAAGCGTGCGTCGATTCAAGTTGAATCTCTTCAATCGACTCAAAACGGTGTCCCTAGAGTGATCTTTTGAGTTTAGGGAATAGCAAGAAGTCGCACGGGTGAAGACGGTCCCAACATCATCAGCAAGGTCTCTAATTGTAAATCGACGGTTTGCAAGCACCAAATTTTTAATTTTTTGTACGTGAGCTTCGTCGGTTGAGGTTGATGGTCGACCAGAGGGCTGTTCGTCTTCAACGCGTTCTCTGCCTTCTTTGAACTATTTATACCACTTCTAAACATTTCTTTCCAATATAGGAATGCTCACCGAATGCCTTCTGGAACATTCTATACGTTTCCGCAAACAAAATTTAACGCAAGTTCTTTGCTCAATTAATTCAGACATTTCTAAAATCGCCTGAATCAGTTTTAGCGTCTCACAAAGCCAAGCGTAACTCAAACACTAATGAATATTTTGACGTCAAATTTCACACATATGTCAAGGACAGTACCAGCAACCTAAAAAAAGAAAAAAAAATTGAAATTCCATAAGCCCCGGGAATTTTAAATTGAAAATTGGTTTTACTTTTTGGACACAGTAGTATACTATATAATAACAGTGAAATTAGTTACTAGATAGAAAAATTGGAATTTAAAAATTCTTAATCATCGGTAGCCAATACATAAAAATTTGTACACCGATAGTAAATAATCATCTAAAAAAAAAAAAAAAAAAAAAAAGATATGAATATAATTACACATTTTAGTCATTAACCACACACTCTTTCAGTTCAGACATTTTATTTGCAAGTTTACACAAATATTTATACACGTAATTACTCCATAGTACAGGCACGAGTTGTCAAAAATTACTCGGTCCAAACATTTAACATTAGTACACACGGATCTAACATATGAACAAATACAGAAAAGGCGAAAGCCCATGGATTATTTAACAGAATGATTCTAAAACAAACTACGCAGCAGTTTAAAAAAAAAAAATCGATGTATCTGAAGAAAAAAAACATTTTTAAGTCCAACACACAATGTCAAATAGCATTGTAAAAAAAAAAAAAAGGAGTGGACTATATGCAGAAATCATTGGATAATGTCCGCAGTCTGTTCTTCCTTATATTCTTCATTTTCATGAAAGTCCGCAAACGGTTCCGGTTTCTCAAACCACATATCGTAGTTGAAGGGCATAGAAGGAGACGTATCGCATGGATGGCCTTTCGTAAAAAGGAAAATGTCCTGGCGATAGACTGGAAGAAAATTAAAATACATATTTAATACATTTATAAATGAATAAAAACATTCAAGTATGCTACGGAACACAATGAATGAATATGAGTTCTATTATAGAACTGAAAATAAAATATATAGTTTTTTTATTGCAACTTTTTTTAAAAATGAAAAAAAACAATATTAAGGTTATTTTCTTAAAGAAGTACCATATGCATGTTATTGAATATATATATATAAAATGTTAGCTAAAGATGTGGGCAATCAATTTGTCAAATGTAATTTTTTGCAGAAAGTGTAGCATTTCTGAATTGAGGAAAAAAAAAATTTTTACAAAAAACGAAAATTTATTTTAAAATTCAGTGAAAAAAAATTACACTTTATTCATATCATCTAATCAAATTAAAAATGTGTTACGTTAGAGTCTACTGGGTGTAGGAGAGTTGATACAGTAACAAGTGGACAGTCTGTTCACTTGGAACCGAAACACTGTCCATTCTTGCAGTACATTAGTATCATAAAATTGATTGTTCAAGTATATAAAACCAGCATTTTCTAGTGAAATTAAAAGCACTATTTCTAGTTGTTATCAAAAGCACTTAATTCAAAACTTATTAGTTTCTAAAATCTACTTAATAATTGATACTCAACTGTTTTGTTTTTGTTTATTATTTTTTCAATTCCTTCTATTAGCTCACACTCTCCTTATATATATCTAGTTCAAATTTTCAATCGTTAATGAAATACTTTTTATTCATCCACTCAAGTTCAAACACATTTTTTTTTTTTTT
>BPLQ01000179.1:1563575-1574052 GCA_021605075.1 Caerostris darwini
GCATATATCTACCAATAGATGGCGCCAGATAAACTTAAAAAAAAAATCTGCAATATAGTAAAAAAAAGTAGGAATTAACTTAAATTTTTTTTTTTTATATATATATATTACTTGTTTTTTATCGTAAGTGTCAAAAAAATTTGGAGAAATTTAAATGCAAACTTCCACGATATTAAGGATTTCAAGAGATAGAAAAAAAAAAAAAAAACGAATTTTACAAATAAGAAACTTACCTTTCGAGCTATTATATGTTCTTCCTATTACTTGACAGGACGTAAACCCCACTTCACTAGATGTTAGGTATTCACAAAATGCTTTTGGTCTCATCTTTAAGCCTCGATAAGTTTCATATATTTCTGGCTGAAAAGGAAAAATACAAATTTCAGTTTTAAAAGATTAATACCCACGCGAAAACTGTTTTAATATAGAAGAGGTACGAAAAACATAGTAAAAGCACTAAAAAATCTTTTCAAAAGCTGTGCATTGTAAATTATACTATTACCCTTTAAACTTTTATCAACTTTATTGATCCTAACGAAATATAAACTTAGCTGCAATTCAACTATACAAAATTGATAGCTTCTCATAAGAAAAATGAATAAGTTTTTATTAGTATTACTTCAAAAACTTAGTTCCTAAAATGTTTTACACATTGCTTTTGATGGATGTGTAAAACACTTAATGAATGCTTAACATTTAACGAGTACCCAAATGTGTATAAACATTTGAGAACAAATTACAAGCCACGAATAAGAAACGAAAGGATTGGGTTTATTAAAAAGTTTAAATGTACAAACTTTTTTTCAGCACGAAAAAATTTAGTAAAAGCATTCCAACCATGAATGAATGAATGAACGAATGAATGGAATTTAACGATTGTGAAATTTCTCATTTTTAAGCATATTACGAGTTCTTTTATAGTAAAATGAAATTAATTAATTTTCTGTGATACCTTTATAAATTTCAACAAATGCAAATGAAAACTTAAGGATCTAAGGATTTTGATCTATAATCCACTATAAAAGTGGACGACAGTGAACCTATTATATTTTAATAGATCGATGTTAAACGCAAAGTTGTTTCAAAAATTTAAATAAGACGAAGTAGTGAAATGTATTATTTTCAGCAAATTCTAAAAAGATAGAAGTATTTTGGAAACAATCCAAGAAAGCTACTTGATTGTACCGAACTATCCGATTTGAAAAATTTAATGCCCAAAAAATTATGTTTTGCTTCCTTCCTTAAAAAATATTTAAAATAGCTTTAATATTTGAAAATTGTGCCTTGTCTTTTTGTGTTTTACATTACATATTATGTGAATCAAAATCATTGAAGCTTAACTTTAAAATTACTTCCTTAATTCTTGTTTATAACTATTGTTAACTGAATTCAAACAAAAAATCAATAACAGATAAAAGCAGGATTAAGATACAAATATTTATAATTTAAAAGAAAAAACGCTTTCACAGTAGGCAGTTTGCATTTGTATGTTGTTAAAATGTTTATATTTTATGCAATTAATTCATGTAAATATATCCATCAATCTTGCAACAAAAACAGATTTGGCGTATTATTTGGCCTATATTAATTATAATTAGACAATACCGTTATATCATTTTTAGGATAGACTTGTTGTTGCCATTCAAAAACATTCTACAATTGTTTTTTTTATATCTAAAACATTACTTTTTTTTTACCCCTATCTGAATCATTATGAGGAAATGAAATACAAGTAATACTAACTACGTATGAATCATCGTTTTGTGCGAATGCTTTAGATTAGAATTAAAATAATCGCAAACAGGCTTATTGCTTTTGATTTAAGATTTCAAAAAAAAAAATTTTTTAATCTCAAAACACATTTAAAAAGATAAACATTTATTTCAGTACGAAATGGCAAGAAAATAACATGGTAATCCGTTATCAGTTTAGATGCACTAATTTAATTTAAAATAAAAGTTCCAACAAATTTAAATTCAATAAAACGTCTAAATTTATATTTAACAAAATGTCCAACAAATTTATATTTAACAAAATGTCCAACAAAAAAACAACACGGAAAAGCCAAAAGTAAAAGTAATAAATTAGACTATTTAAAATGGAAGTTAAAAAATATACGTGCTTAGTGCTACAAAGAACAAAAGACCTCTACTTTACGCTCTTAAAAATTCCATAACAAGTTTGAATTATTCAAAAAACAAATAATTCTCCTCTACATGCTTTTAAACAAAAGAATAAATTTGACTAGTTTCCCACAAACGTCTCATTCATATTTTACGAGGTACATATTGCTTCATTTTTCCTTTCAATGAAAAAGACCTGAAAAATTTTGAATGAATCAGACTCAAACCATCAATGAATCATCACCATTATCAATCAGACACCATCAATGAATCACTTGAAATCAGACTGTAGACAAATTAGAAGATCATAAAAATTCATCAAAATGGATTATCCCCGAGTCTTCCCAGAATATGCATAAATTGCTTAGATAAAATTTGTAGCAATTATGTACGCCGTGCTAAACGTTATTCGTTGATGTGCACACAAGTGTGATTGCTTGTTCGAGCAAGCTGTCGTCGTGGATAAATAGAAGCAATATCACTTTCCTTCAACCTCATAAAGGTAGCCCTTTCGGATAATTAGCAAGGAATCTTTTGTGAATAAAAATAATAGCTAGTCTAGTTAAAAAGCAATAAGTTTTTTTATAAGTAAGCTAGTAAAAACCAATCTATTTTTAACGCAGGGGAAAAAAAAAAATCCATAAAGCAACCTGACATCAAAATAAATTTTTCACTTAAAAAAATTCAGTTAAACAAATGGATTATTTCCGCGCTTTTCCAGAATATGCATAAATTGCTTAGATAAAGTTTGCAGCAATTGTGTACGCTGTGCTAAACGTTATGCATTGCTGTACGCAAGTGTGATTGCTTGTTCGAACGAGTTGCCATCGTGGATAAATAGAAACAATATTATTTTCTTTTAACCTCATAAAGGTAGTCTTTCGGATAATTAGCAAGGAATCTTTTGTGAATAAAAATATTGCTTTTTAACTAAACGACTAGGTATTAAGTTTATTGGTAATTAAGTTAGTCAAAACCTATCTATTTTTAACACAGAAAATCCAACATAAAATCCATAAAACAACTTCGCATCAAAATAAGTTTTTCAGTTTAAAAAATTCAAAATAAACAACTGAAGTTCAAATTCAGTGAACAACAAACATCGGTGAATGCCAACTCGTAAATTATATTTAAAACCTTGCAATAATAATCTTCCAAACTCGAATTCGATCGCCAGAAATTAAACATTGCAACCCCAAATTAACAAATCAATAAAAGGTATTAGTTATTTTGCTTTCATATGCAAGAATCATTAAGTACACAGTAAAAGGAAATGGGCAATTTCAAAACATCTTTTCGGTGACTAATGATGCCAAACATTGAAAAATCATTAAGATTTAATTGCATTTAAAAAGTATTCGTCACATTTACGTAGAATCGCGATTAATTTCTAATTTAATTGATAAACAAACTGAAAAATAAAATAAAATAAATAAAGTGAAATTTTGTCAACCAAAAGAGAAATTTAATTATTTTCAAATCTAAGCACATAATAAAATTATATCAACCGTTGTATTATTGGAAATTAGTTTTCTTTTCTTCATTGAGTTAAGATGTAAAAGGCTAAAAAATAAAATTTACCTTTTTCATAATTATTATTACTCCCTCTTGCCCAGCCCAGTAAAAAATGTAGTTTTAGAATTTATTAGATCACATAGTTTAGATATAATTCGCAATTACTGAATATAAGACATTAAACAATGAAGGCAAAAAATCCTCGGATAAAAAAAAATGTTCAATATTAAAAATATATATATTCCCTATACTAAAAGTTAAACGTTGAGTACGTGACATTAACATTGATATTATAAGCATATAATTGAATATTTTCAAATCTCACATAATAAAATTATGCCAAGCGTTATATTGTCGAAAATTTCCCTTTCTTCATTCAGTTAAGTTGTAGAAAGCTACAAAATAAAAGTTCTTTTTTTTTTTATTCCTACTCCCTCTCGTCTAGTCCAGAAAAAAATTTATTTTTTGAAATTGTTACATCACATAATTTAGATATAATTCGCAATTACTGAATAGAAGACATTAAACAAAGATAACAAATCTTCGGTAAAAAAATTTTTCAATATTAAAAAAATAATAAGTTCGTTGTACTAAAGATTATGCAACATTGACATTAAAAGCACATAATTAAATATTTTCAAATCTAAGCACATAATAAAATATGTTAAACATTGTATTGTCAGAAATTAGTTTCCTTTTCTTCGTTGGGTTGAGATGTAGAAAGCTACAAAATAATTTAGGAACCTACAAAAAAAATTGGCTCAATTAAAAGAAAACACGATTTTAATATATAATCAATCTTTTATATATATATATATAAAGCTGACATAATAATTTTTGCAGTCTTTATGCTATTTTAATTTCTTAAGACAGTATTTTTTACATCATAAGCGATGCGATTAATAATGCAAATTATGCAGATGATTTTTGTTAAATCACCACTCTCATGCTTCGTCTAAATGATGGTGATTTAACGAAGGTCGACAGTAAATCATTAAAATTTAAAAAAGAAAAAATGAAAGCATTGACATTACCAGAAATTTCAAAATTATTCGCAATTCCAATCTTCGACTGGCAAGAAATTTTCGATTTCTTGATTTCTTTCACAATAGTACCCTAAAGGCATTAATTTGTAATGGTTTCTACAAATGAACGCGGCTACAAATGAAACATTTCTAAAGAACTTAAAATACTGATATTGCAGGTTTTGAAAACAAATTTTCTTCAAAGGAGAGAAATCCATTAAATTGGAAATCAATTAAATGCTTCATTTTTTTTTTTTTGCAGGAAGAGTCACGATAAATACTTGTTATTGATAGTTACTTTCAATATAGAGGTTGGTTCACGGAAAGTAAAAAAAATAAGTATTTTTGAAACTTATTATTTTCAATATTTGAATTTGACACAAAATTATATTCATATACGATTCAAAATAAACTGTAAGGCTTTAATATTTAATTTAATGATGACACAGGGCTGGAAGGACGATAGTTAACTCTTGTTAAGAGGGACACAAGAAGATTTAATAATAATAATAAATAAAGTATGAGGACGTCGGCCGAGTTATGACTTTAGGAAACTAGGTCATTTACTAAATTTCGAAATTATAGTTGAAAGTACAAACATTATATTCAGAACGATAAATTTATAAAAATTTCATATATTTATCATACAAGGTATTCTTAAAAAGATGTTAAGAGAAAGATTTGTTTCAGTATGGTTTGGTTTGACGCTCTACGATCCTTTTTTTGTACACGTGCGTTAATTAAATTAGGATCTACAGTTTAAAGTGGATTCCGAACCCCTAACAAATATCCATGCCAGCGCGAGGATTCAATCCTGAAGTCTGCGGTATCAAAGGCCAGAGCCCTAGCTCCTTGGCCACCAGGCAGGTTGTTTCAGTATGAAAAGAAACGAACACACAATACACATACACAATAAACGAATACACTGAATAGTAATATGGTTCCCTCCTTTGCAAATGCTGAAAAAGTATGAAATTTAAAAAATGAAGAAGACTTAAAAAACATATTCAGTTTCAATCACAAAATTCAATGATACTTTTACATGATCATCACAAAAGTATTGATTTGAAGTCATTAAATAGATGGAAAGGGCAATACTTGATTAGGAATAAAAGCACGAGCATGCGCCATAGCCAAATTGATGCATGGCAATTCATGATTTTTATACATCTTTTTTCATAGTCGCTTAAGCTTCATGTCATGTTTAATTAAATATAAGCAACGTGCATTACATGTTTAAGAAATCCATAAAAACTAAAAATTTGACGACGAAATAATTTGAAATAGCAGATATTATCGTTAATCATCCTTTTGGTGATATCGCTTTCGTAAATGACATAATTTAAGTGCCATCATTTTATTACTTTTCGCTTAGAAGAATATTGGAAAATGGTATGGGGGCGCATCTTTAAATTTTAAGCGTTACGTGTAAGTCATCTAAATCTAAGGAACACAGCATTAAAAAGTCATTATAATAAAAGAACTGTCATTATCTCAAAATAGTTTACCGAATCATTAGATAATTATGGTCTTTAATAAAATAGTCTACATGAATCGCATCTTTGCAAACTAGATTGAATTGATCACGATTGCAAACTTGAATTAGTTATAATTGCAAACTTAAATTGGTTATAATTGCAACTTAAATTGATTACAATAGCAAACTTGAATTGGTTATAACTGTATGGCTTCAATAGCATCATAATATATTTTAAACCTTTTTTTTTAACCTCAATGTTAGCCAATGACAGTTTATTAACACACATAATAGAAGAAGAAAAAAAAAAAAAAAAAAAAAAACGTTTTAGCAATTTATATTTAAATAATTCTTTCACTAAAAATTTCTAACATCAACTTAATGAAAATCAAAAGAAATTATACACAAAACTTAATTCGTTAAAAAAGAATACTTTTAAAAATAAACAATTGCTTTAGTGAAAATTTCCTAGCATGAGCTACCATTTCCAGATAAATTTCGTAGTTTAGCTGTAATATTGGCTGAAAAATGCTTAAGAGCTTAAGGTTTTTGTTCTAAATCCTTTGCAAACTTTTTCTCCGAAATTTGCTGGCATTAAAAATAATCCGATAACTAAAAGCTCCATCAACATTTTTCGTGCTGTATTTTATTAAAGGCATATTAAGCAACATGGATTAAAATAAATCCACTTACAAATGTATCTAATGTAACAAACAAGATCATAAAAATTTAATGAAATTAAAAGAGCACTTACAACATTGTTTTGTTAACAACTGCATTTCATTTATTTATTTTTTGGGAAAACTTGAAAGTAAATAGAATATTGTTTGCTTTGAATTACTTTTAATGATTAAATACCGAATATCTTTAATGTTTTTGAGTTGAGTTTTATTTCTATACATGTCACAGTAACATTTCAATGGAAAAATAGAAATTATGGTATTGAAATAAAACGTTAAATAACAAATACCTGACTTCTGAAATAATTAAATATTATGAGTGGTATGTGGTTTGGTAAAGATTTTTTTGTCGCTCCTCTTCAAAAGATGACTATTTATGAGAAGGCCTCTAATAGTTGTTCGTAAAACCTTCAACTTAATACTAACCATCTCCAAAACAAAAAAGTCAATTACATGAAAAAATTAGTGTGAAAAAAAAATTTGAATGTTCTTAAATTTCAAATTGAGAATTACCAGTCAAATAGTAATTATTAAAAATCTTGAAATTCCCGATAATTAAAGTTTGTACTTATCACAAAGTGCATTCCAGTTAATTTAATTATTTGTTGAACTACCAAATGATTTAATAATAAATACAGCATAAGCAATTTCCAAGGGCAGGGAATTGCTTATGACACATTGACAACTACTGATGAGTGGATTGAAAATCACTGATGTATACGATAAACTAATGGTTCTCAGACTACGATATGCAGCATTCCTATAAAAACACCTTTAAACATAATTTTTTATTTACCAAAGAAACTATCTGAAAGTTTAATATCAGAAAATGTATCAATAATTACACTTGCATACCGTAACAATTCTAGGAAACTAGATACTGAAAAACTGGATACCCATTAAATTTTGAATTAAATTTAAAACAAAAAAATGTTAACAGTCTATTTCCAATTATCATAAGCATTTTTTAAAGAAATTCAAATTTAATTGAACAATTTATTACTCTACTTACAAACATGTTGACTTAATAAATACAAATTGAAACCATGAGAGAAAAATTAATCTAACTCATAAATATTTTATTCTGTTTTTTCCCCTAAGTCTACAAATATTGATAGCGGTTTATCCAGTAAATTAATTAATATAAATTACAAGTTAAAAGACAGCTAAACATAATATATACATGGAATAAAATGTTTAAAAAAATTCATTATTTGCATACTAGTCGCAGACAATGTTAGGATAACTTAATGCCAAAACATCGCAAAAATACTGAAATAATTTAAAAATAAGGATGTAAAAAGATACAGTTCCACAGAGAAGCAAATTTGAAAATGAGCCAAATGTCACTCAGCTGAATATTCTAATGCTGATGGCGTTTTATTTATTAACTTAGTTGGTCGACAAGCATTTTATCATTAAGTACATTGCAATATTGATTACTTTTTTAAAAATTAGGTATATTTTTGTTTTGAAATCATTCTAAAAAAAATTTTTAGCCACAAAACTGATGACTTTAAATTATTTTACAAAAAAAAAGGTTAATTAAAAAAATTTTTATTTATTCTTTTCATAAAAATACTTGAAATTTAGATAAAAAAAAAAAATGAAAATTTTACTCTCTTTTTTTTAGTTGTTTCACAAGTAAGTTAATTTTGCTTGGATATATATCTAGTCAAATAATTGGTTGGTGAAGTTACGTTCAATTATTAAAGAATTCATTATTACCTATTAACAAATTGGATCTATTAAAGCCGTTGATGCAAAATTATCTTTGTTCTAATCTTAATTAACTAACTGTGTAATTGTATTCCTTTCGTATATCTGGTAACACCTACTACAGAACGTCGGCAGCGACCTCTTTATACTGACTGAACTTCCTGAGTAGTGCCAAGAACTAGTCTATGAGGTTGAATGCCACAGCTTTCTTTTTAATTTTTATTAACTTTTGATGTTTATCTGTATGTAATTAAAGATATAAAAAATAATTGTTAAATAACTTGGGCCCGTCATAATTCATCCTGTTTTCCCACTGTCGCCCAGGCGTTTTCTATTAATTAAAAAAAATTATCTTGGCTACCGTATAATATTTAATACAATATGCTACAATATAATATTTTCATTTATTTTTCAGCTTGCAAATTGCTTTTCTTGATCACAATTGTGGATCCTAACCCCCAAGTATTATTAAATCATCAGCATTTATAAAATATATTAAAAATGTCCTCGACATAAAGCAAAATCAAATAGCGATAACTTCATCTATGAGCTACAGACAGATAGCCAAAATCAAATAGAATGAAAGTCCCTATAGGACTTAGAAACATATTGATTTTAAAATTATATATATATTTTGTGTAGCTCAACCTTAAACCAAAATTTCCAAAGCAAAATCAGCGCTTCGTTATCTGACTCGGATTGGATCTAAACAGACACTAGACGGTTAAAAATATTAGCAACACAGAAACCGAGTGAACTTGAAATGCAAGCAACAAAAAAAGTTGGATTCCAACAACTTTTCTTCTTGTCTCGCAATATTTTGAAGCGGAAGAAAAACAGTTACTCACTATATTGATATTTGTGTCCACATTTAACAAACGCATGGGCGACAACGTACAGGGGAGATCTAAAAATAAACTTGTTTCTACATGCTTCGTTACCTGACTGACTGCTGCTGATTTAACGTATCTAACCGAAAATAGCACTACTGCAAAATTTAGTAAAATTCCCAAATCGACATATATTGCTTATCTACTAAGCAAAATCGATTAAATGCTTTAATTAGATTAAATATAGTGAAGACTAAAAGATTACAAAAACCTTAACATTTTAAAAACATCACATTATAAAAGAAATTACTCAGAAGGCAAAGGACTGTAGTTTAACTTTGAGAAAACATTGAACGAAAAGCTTGATTATTTGTTTCCTACAGACACAAATTTAACAGCAGTTAATAAAATCTATTAGGAATTTCATTTTCACCCAGATACATCTTAACAGAAAAATACTTTTATTGCACTCAAACTAGATTTCAAAGGAAAGAAAATAATTACCTTCAACCAGTTTCATAAATATTTGGATATTTTTGATGTTTGGTAGACTTTATCTAATGCAGATGATTCATGTTAAACAACGTTATGACATGATAAAGAGTTATTTTCCTCGCTTATATGTTTAAAATTATATTAGAGATCAGATCAAATAAACACATTAAAGCAAAATAACTTCATTTCTAAAGTTTTATATTCAGTACATTTCATTTATAAGTAGCCTTCGTGAGTCTTAGTTACATGAATTTTTTTTAAATTTCTGCCAACGATAAAGTAGAATAATGTTATTTAATTGTAATCACTTTAAAGCTACTATGAGCTATACGTTGCAAAACGTTTTTTTTAATTTTTTTTTTTTTTTTTTTCAAATTTTCATTCCAATGCTTCGTTTTTCAGTTATAGTCATCAATATCGTCATACATTGGAGGATCGTGATATTTCCTTTTCCACGATATTTAAGCACTAAATATTAAAACAGAATAAATCCAGTCGTTGAGGACTTTTATTCCGTTTTAAGTCAAGTTAATGTTTAACTTTTAAAAATTGATCTGGAAAGCCTAGACTTTCAGCCAAATGCCTCAGTTTTTTTTTTTTTTTTTTTTTTTTT
>BPLQ01000179.1:1577599-1594516 GCA_021605075.1 Caerostris darwini
CTTAATAATATTGTAGTATAAATACAATCTTAATAATATTGTAGTATGAATACAATCTTAATAATATTGTAGTATGAATACAATCTTAATAGTATATAACTTGTAATGTATGAAAGTAGAAATTTAGAAAGTTTTATTGCAAACAATTTGCTTATTTTTAGATTACAATACTTACCTTTACATTACAATACAAAAGGAAATAAATGCACAATTTTTATTAGTACACAAAATGATTTAATTTTCACTACCGTTGATTATACATAATAAATAACTTACGATAACTAAAATAAGCAATATAATTTTTGGAGTTTTACTTAAATGTTCATATAATTGCTACATTGTGGTTAGGGGATATTTTTGCAAGTGCCGATCTAGAAGTATCACTCATAAAATTAACAGAATTTAAGCTCCCTTTTTCTTTTTCAAAATTAAATAGAAAGTTGCATTCAATATTAGGAGCGTTAGTGGAATTCCTATGCAATTCAAGATCTAAATATAATAAATTTAAGTTAAACTGGCCGTATTTTTTGGAATAAAACGAAGCATAATATTTGTCTCGTTATTACCAATATGCAAGTGCATGTTCCAACGCACTTCTTTTGCACTTAATCTATGAACCTGATTGGGTAACTTTAAATGAGGGCAACTTTATAATGGGTAACACCATTTTGATTTGTCAACACTGTTTCTTGGAAAGATAAGAAGGGGGAAATACTTTCAGGATAGCTGCCTTAATTTGCGTGTCGCATTGGAGAAATTCCGAAAAGCTCGAAATAGTTTACACCATCTATTCTACTTGTTCTGTTCTACTGTCATAACACCATCTATTCTACTTGTTCTTTAAAACAACCAATGTAGCCCACGCTATCTACAAGAATCGATCCCTAGTCTTTTTGCACTCTAGCTACCGTGGTCAAATACTGGACCAAGAGTGAAATATTTTGTTTCATACAAAAATTAAAAAACATTTTGAGTTTACCATTATTTTCTAACGGCAATCCACAGGAATAACTAAATTGACGCAAAGAGGGGAGGAATTATATCTTATTATAGTTATACTATATTTTTCCCTTTATGAATCTTTTTCTGATAAAAAGCTAAAATTTGTTACAAAGAATTACTTCAACATCATAATAAAAATTCACACTTCAGGAAAAAATCTTACTGTCTCAATACTCAATTGATTCCTTTGATTATATAATACTCGGGAAACAATCGATTCCTTTGACTATATAATACTCGTGAAACAATCGATTCCTTTGACTGTATAATACTCGTGAAACAATCGATTCCTTTGACTATATAATACTCGTGGCAGAAAATTCTCAGCAGGTGCTGTACTTGCTGGAAGACTGCATAAATTGTATAAAAGTGGAAAGCTTTTGAACATAAACACTATTTTGGTGACACCAAGATATTTTCCTCGCATTTCAGAAAATACTTATATTGTTTTGAATTGTGTCAAAAAACAATTTCTTATTGACCAATATTAATCTTGCGTTTCCGTTTTTAATGGAAACTTCAATTAAAACTATAAGACAGTCAGGAAATGTGACAGGAGGAATTGCAGTTTAGATAAAACATCAGAATCTTTTAAATTAAAACTATGGATTAATAAATTTGTAAGAAACATTCGGGAGAATTCATCATCTGTTTAAAATATTATCATGAATTTCTTGAGCATCCTTTAAATATAAGTTTTATCTGTTTAGTTTCCAAAGGCATGTTAAAAGGCTTTAGTTCTTTGAATTGAACTAAATATTTCATTTTTATTTCATTGTGAACGAAGAAAAAAATGATGGAAATTTAATATGGAAGTTTTAATGATTCCTGGTGAATAAACTGGAAAACTACTTTATTCACTCTCATTACAACTTGGCACAGCAAGTTCACCATTATTTTCTAATGGCAATCCACAGGAATAACTAAACTGATGCAGAGAGGGAAGGGGTTATATTTTATTATGGTTGTACTATATTTTTCTCTTTATGAATGTTTTTCTGATAAAAGACTAAAATTTGTCACAAAATGAAATTTGATGAATGAAAATTAATGAATTTTTTTATACTTTTAATACTTTACTTATACTTTTAACACCATAATAAAAAATTTCACACTTTATCAAAAAATCTTACTGTCTCAATACTCAATCAATTCCTTTGATTGTATAATACTGGTGACAGAAAATTTTTAATATGTGCGGTACTTGCTAAAAGATTGAATAAATTGTAGAAAAGTGGAAAGCTTTTGAACATAAATACCATTTTGGTGACACCAAGATATTTTCCTAGTATTTCAAAAAATACTTATATAGTCATGAATGGTGTCTAAAAACAATTTCCGATTGATCCAATAGTCAAGAAATGTGACGGGTAGAATGGCAGTTTAGATAAAACATCAGAAACTTTTAAATTAAAGCTATGGATTAATAAATTTGTTAGAAACATTCGGGAGAATTCAGCATCTGTTTAAAATATGATCATGAATTTCTTGACCATCTTTTAAATACAAGCTTTATCTATTTAGCTTCTAATAGCATCTATTCTCTAACGCATAATTCTATTCTCTGCCTCTTAAAAGACTTTAGTTTGTAGAGTTGAACTGAATATTTCATTTTCATCTCATTTATTTCATTGTGCACGAAGAAAAAAGGATGGAAATTTTAACATGGAAGTTAAATGAATCCTGGTGAATAAACTGAAAATCACTTTATTCATTCTCATTATAACTTGGCACAGCAACGTAGCAACACATTCCAAATACAAAATGACTTTCATTTTAACGGTGCATCCTTTAAATACAAGTTTTATCTGTTCAGCTTCCAAAAGAATCTTCAAAAGTTTTAGTACGTTGAATTGAACTGAATATTTCATTTATTTCATTGTGCACGAAGAAAAAAGATGGAAATTTTAATATGGAAGTTAAATGATTCGTGGTGAATAAACTGGAAAATCACTTTATTCATTCTCATTACAACTTGGCACAGCAACTTAGCAACACGATCCGATTACAAAATGACTTCCATTTTGTTAGTGTTTTTAGAACTACTAACGAATTAAATAAATTATATGAATAATGCCTAAAAAGATGGAGGAAAAAACATTTGCAATAATACTAATACAAATTTCTTAAATGTTACGAAAGGAAATTCTGATGAAATATACGACGACACAATTTTTAAAATATTATGATACGAACTTCAAGATGAAACAAGATGTTACGCCCAATACATTTTTTGAGGAAAAAAAAAATATTCAATAAAGCCGAATTGCAACACATTATTTATAAAAAAAACTAATAAGCTATTTTACAGAAATATTGTTTTTAAAAACATGTATTTCAAATTCTTTCTTCTTTTCTTTTTTTTTTTCAGACTTAATTTAGAATCTTATTCTGAGTGAGTTAATTCATTTTGGCAGCTTCGATAAAGTGTCTACTGCATTTAATTCTGATGAAATTTTAGTAGCATAAGTCATTCGGATATTCATAATTGGAACGTCCATTGTTGTTAGACTTCAAAATAATTTTAAAACGTCTCTAGACATAGTTTTCCAAAAACTTTTTCCTCTCTTTCAATAAATTACATAATCAAGTCACACAAAAACGGAAAGGATTTCATGCAAATAGTTCTGCAATAATGCTTCAAGCATAAAAGTTAATGATAAATTAGTCTTGATTGATAGTATATTACAATTACAGTAATTTACAAAATTATTGCATTTGAAGTCTTTACAGTAATGCTTACATCAAAACAAAAATGTGAAACCTGCCAGCCACATGAATCATAAATTACATCAAAAATCAAATGGTAAGCACCAAAAACTTCCACCTACCAAAATAAAGTTACATTTTTTAAAATTAAATTTGTATGAATTCATACTGTGTTGCAAAACCTCTATGCCAAGTCTGATTTTTTTTTTTTCAATATAAAGTATACATTCTAACAGTACTCAGTTTAAAATAAGAAAATACGCCACAGTATATTTTTACAACTAATTTAAAGGTGAAAAGCATTTGAACCACATTTAAATATTTCATAAAAATATAGCCACTAAAAATCAAACCAAAAAACAGTTTTTTCGATAAATTATTAAACAAGTTTCAATAAATTTTAATTAAGTTCAGCTTATAATTTTTGCTGATAAAGAAATTTTGCTTTAAATAAAATAAAACTTAAAAAACCTACACAACACATTTTTACTATTAACATAAGCAATTCTAATAATTTACTTTATATTACTACTGTGCCCAAAAAGTAAGACCAACTATTTTTTTTTTCTTTTTTTTTTTTCCAGAAACTCTTTATTTATTCTTCCAAATTTATTTTATCGCCTTCAAAGAAATCCCCTCTGGACACAATGCACTTATGCCAACTTTTTTTCCAATCCTCAATGCATGCATAAAAGTGAGCTGGCTCATTCAGTGTTTTCGATAGCAATCGAGATTTGACGCGTTTAAGGGCCAAAACGGAATTGACCGATCCTTTTGAAATTCCATCATCATCAGCAAGGTCTCCAATTGTAAATCGACGGTTTGCAAGCACCAAATCTTTATTTTTTGGGACGTAAGCTTCGTAGGGAGAGGGCTCATCGTCTTCAACGCGTTCTCTGCCTTCTTTGAACTGTTTATACCACTTCTAAACATTTCTTTCCGATATAGGAATGCTCACCGAATGCCTTCTGCAACATTCTATACGTTTTCGCAAACAAAATTCAATGCAAGTTCTTTTCTCAATTAGTTCAGACATTTCAAAAATCGCCGTAATCAGTTTTAGCGTCTCGCAAAGCCAAGCGTAACTCAAAACACTAATGAATAGTTTGACGTCAAATTTCACAATGTCAAGGACAGTGCCAGCAACCTACAAACAACCTACCAAAAAAAAAAAAAAAAATGAAATTCCATAAGCCCCAGGATTTTTAAATTGGTCTTACTTTTTGGACACAGTAGTAAATATTACAGAAAAAACGATTTTGCCAAGCAATGAATATGGAATATACTTATCTATAAGCTGTTTCCTAAAGTAATTTCATAACATAAAATTAAAAAGCACTGCTCTGAGCATACACATGATTCTTAAATATACTTGGATACAGAGCTAGCCATGCAAAGCTTAACAAGAAAAACGTAAATAATTAAAAGCATGAACATGTTTTTTTAAGCATTGTATACACATGTTCATCTACATGCATCAAACACACATAAATATAAAAATCTATTAAATGTAAGGATAATTAATTTATTAATCCAGTTAATTAAATTATCCTTACATTAATTAAGTTATCCTTACATTAATAGATTTTATTAATTACATTAATAAAATCTATTAATGTAAGGATAACTGAAATAAAAAAAAAAGCTTTTCACCTTTCATTTTAAAGATAAGTAAACGAGAACTATTTCGTTTTGAAATTACCCGAATTTATAATTTTGATTTAATATTTATAGAAAATTGAAAATTCGTTTAAATTTTAAGTATTATCATTAGTTATCTTCAAGTTTGTATCTAACACTACAATTTATGCGGATGCAATATACTCACTGTAATTTTCTTGCTCGGTGCGTACGTAAACCAGGGTTGGGGTTCTAAAACCAAATGACCACCGTAACGCAGTTGTGCGAACATCCTTTTAAAAGCCAATTTTAAACCTTCGTCTCCAAAATTCAAGTGTATCCATTTGGTCACTCTTAAACAAAGAATTGTATCGTATTCTCCCCTTTGATTTTCGAGTTCTTCTTCATTGGCCGGAACGTAATTCGCCTAAATGAAAAAAGAGGACATAAAGGACATAGAAAAATTTATCCCAAAAGTGGCGAATCATCAAGTCTGAGTCCACAGATACCAACCACATCATACCACACCATACCAAACGTGTAGTTTGATTTCGTACGAAATACTACACTCCACGAACCACACACAAAAGTATCACACAAATCCGAAGCATTCAATGGACCACACATAAATGAATTGCATTAATTTACATACTTCAGTAACTAAACCGAAATAGCAATTAGCAATATAAAAACAATAAGCCACAGCATACAAATATAATAGATTTAAGCACTAGGAGAAAAAAAAAAATGGACTCCAAACATTGAGAATTTCACACCAGATTTTGCATTGAATTGAACACTCATGTATATAAATACCGAGTAGCCACTTACAGTAGTAGCAATTTTACATACTATCAAAGAGACCTAAAATTTAAAAAGTTGAGATTAAATAAGTCAGTACACATTTCTATGAATTTGATAAGCGTGATTTGTAAATTAAGAATTTAATTAAACTCAACATCGAAATAAACATTTTTTTTTAAATATAAATTTGTGAAAACAGTTTAATATCAATTTGCAACTCGGCACTCTAAACCAGTTATCACAGAAAGATTTCAAGAAATTCGTGAGTCTGAATGAAGGAAAGTAAAATAAATTTATTTTTATTTTCAATGACTTTAAATCTAACATTTTCCATAAACATGTGAACTTACAGTAATATTAGTAATCAGTAGAGTTAGCAGTTTCATATCACATTGCGATAACTGAATCTCTTATACATTCGTTGAAATTAGGCAATTAGCAGAATTTTACTTGCAAAGGAATCCAAAGGAAGGAGAAACTTATTTCGTGCATTAAATAACTTAAGAAATAGCCAAATTATCAAGAAACATTTTTTTTTTAAATGAATTTCACATATCGCAAATGAAATTATGTAACCATTGTACACAGAGAGCCTTGAAATAAATCATTAAAAATATTTTAATGATGTGTTTTCAGAGTTACAGATATGTGCTAAGTATTTTACATTGCTTTTACAGGCTCGAACATTTTTGGTAATTGTATTGAAAACAAACTTTTTTTTTTTTTAAATTTCTTAATACTACAGAGATTTAATTCGACATTTGTCAAGCTAGCATTCGCGGTTTAAAAAGAATGCAATTTATTAAAAGAAGATTTTTATTGAAAATGCCTGCAAGTATATATTTACAATCAACACAATGTTAAAAATAATAAAACTCGAAAACGTTTAAGAATCTATACATAACTTAAAATTTTAACACTTAGAGGCTTTTTTTTTTCACTAAATCTAAATTATTTTAATCTTGTGTATAATTGAAGAATTTTGTGATTTTTTTTTTTTTAAATTAAATTCAAACTCATAATTTATAACATGAAAATCCTAATTACTGATTTAAGAATTGCTTCGTCATCATTTGATTAATATTTGCAAAAAATTATAGACAAATAATTTAGATATTAAGTTTTAATTTTTGCGGTCATAACTTAAAAAAATTAAGAGATTTAAGAAGAAAGAAGAGAATTTCAGAAGTTCAATATATTTCTTATGATATATAATTTTATTTGTGAATAGATAAAAGAAAACATTCCAACAGCCGGTTCTTTAAACTGAATAAAACTACAATTCTGATAGCAAATTAATGATAAATTAAAATTAAAGCTTTTGAAATTCTAAGGATTGAAAAATCGTCGACTTTCATTTCTTAAATTAAATTTGTAAATATTTGAGTGAAGGAGACTAAGAATTATTGCATGTGAACACGTGTTATGGTTTGAGGTCAATTTCACCAAAAATTTGAAACTATCAAATAAAGTTGATAATTGTAAAAAGTGAGCGATGATTTGTGTTTTAAAACTTAAAAATGAAGTAAAAATTGGATTAATCTTTTCAAAAATCCTGAATCATCAAGTTGAAAATTAATAATATGTTCATTACTATTGACTTCGAGTTTAATAAAAATATGCTTAATAAAAGTTAATAGTTTTAGTAAAATAATAACTTTTATTAAACTCGAATAATAAAACTTAATAATAAAGTTAGTTTTATATATCGTCTCAAGATGATACAATAAAAATAAAAAATAAATTTTGAGCAATATCTCAAATTATTTCTGCAAATAAATACCCAAAATGTTTTCAACAGTTGAAGCCGCACAAATACTACCAACATCACAGCCTCGCATATTGGGTGTTTGCATTAAAGCGTTAGCCATTAATCGATTTTCCACCTTTAGTAAAATAATCATGTATATTACCAGTAGAAGATTAAGGAAACATTTCAGATGTCTTTTTATCCCAGAAAAATTACTATACGCGAAAGTTATCCATTTCTTGAAAGCAGCAAATGTCTAGTAGTAATTCGTAAGATACGTTAAAACGTCCTTTCTTTTATTTTAGTCTTGCTAAAATTTTTACCTCAAGATTCTGTGTGAGATTTAAATATACTGTAACAAGCGATATTACTTTAAATTTACAAAAACAACTATTATTGTTTATTTTCGTTTCAATACCTTCAGGCATAAAATTTATCACTCGGGAAAAAAAAAAAAAATCACACAATACTGGATAGAAAAAGTGATAAAAATTGAACAACTGAAAAACAACATTAAATGACAAGCAATATAAGGGGTAAAGTTGCATTTGAAATATAGATTCTTAACATGTGTTTTATACAGAGGAAAGAAAAATACTTATTACACCTCCATTTAAAAAAATTAAGTTGTGCTATAGCATTACGATTGTAGTTATAATACAAAAATTCTGCAAAATAAACCGAGGCCAGACAGTAAGGATGCATTCTTCATTGCACCATTAAAATATTAATGTTCACCACTTTTAGATTAATGATTTAATTTTTTGCCCCCACCTTTGAGCTCCGTTACGGAGAGCCAAATAAAGAAAATAGATACAAATAAAAAATGCAATTCGTGACTTTTTTTTTTTGTATCAACCCACATTTTCGGCCATTCAAAAATAATCTTTCCTGCTTATGTGATATCATCCTCAAGTTCAGACCACGCCCCAACCCCCGCAAGCATCCGCAGTAGGATTTCCTTTCCAACGAAAACAATTCATCAGGCTTCCAAATTACGAACACACTCAACCAACTACACCCTCCCCGCTTCTTTCTGTGCCAAAACTTCTTTCTTTCCCTCTCTTACTTATTGACATAGTTTTTGTTTACGCTTGCTCAAAACGGTACATTGTTTTAGGTGAGCAAGGTTCAAGCGTGTAAGGCTTCTTAAAATACAGTTCAAAACTGGTTCATTTGCAGGTTATGATTAGGACTTTTCATAATAAGATGAGTTACACGACTGGACTTATCAATATTTATCGTAACCGGCCTTTTAAAAAAAGAAACCGTCTTTCCTTACATGCCTTGAAGCATTTCAGTCGTATCTGCTAAATTGAATCGTGTGTTGTTGTAATTAAAAAAGGAAAAAATAAAAGACGGAAAAGCGCTTACGGATACAAAGGACATAAATTCTTAAATATTTCCATATCGTGATGGAAGATTTTTTTTTCTTCACCGAAAATTGATCTTCGAAAGGTTATAAATCTAGTACACAAAACCAATCACTAAAGAGGTAAATTGGCATAGGAGGAATTTTAAGAGTAAAGACAACCCTGCGTTATATTAAAAATCCCGCATTTTCTGGGGATTCAGAAATGAAAATTAATGTTTTATTAAATTGTCAGAAACTTTAACATTATTAAAATTTCATCCGGTTGACAAAATTACTTGACTAATAAAATCAAGTGCACACTCAGGGGGGTGGCTGGATGACTTGAGTATCCAAGCCCATAAATGAAATGTGTGCCCTTATTCAAACTTTTAGCCACTTCCCACTAGGGCCTCAACTGGTTTTATTAAATATTTAATATTTCAATGAATCAGTTTACTTCTTAACAATATGAATTTTATTATCGAGCCTGATCATGTTGACTTAGCCGGCGTTATTCCTGGTTTAGTTTTATTAAATATTCATCGAAATATTGAAGTTGACATAAATGATTCGATTGGTGAATTGTTATCGAATTAAAGAAGATTGAATTTTAAAATTTAAAGTTTGTTCATATTTTTTTTTAGAAACTAAATTTTTATTTACTTCTTAGTTTTATGTATTTCATCCAAATTAATGCAATGTAAGAAATTATTAATAAAAAAATTAATATATGGAATTTCAGACACTTTATCTCTTACTTATAGTTTAGTATGACTTATTGATCTTTCTTAAATTGTTCAGCTTTATTTTGTTGAGCCTTCCTCTAAGACTAAATTCAGGATGCGCGCCTTAATAAAATAATTAACTTATCCATAATGGCATGAGAAATGTTAAGAAAAATAATTGAACGAAAGTGCTGCTGAATGCCAAGTAAGCAGATTATGAAAAATATTCGAATGCTTTCTATTCAATCGTTACAGACTAGAACAATGGAATTAGAATATAACGAGTTCATAAATTTCTTAACAATATTACACCATCGTGAACTATCAAAAAATAACAATTGGGAAAAATTATGAAAGCTGCATGAACGTTAGATTAAAAGAAAAACTGCTTTTGCAAGGAACGATATTTTATTAAGTCATGACAGCGGAATGAACGTAGTGTTGTACAATGAAATTTTTGAAATTGCAACAGCAGATTTGATTTTACTACTGAAAATAGAAATAATGAAAAAATTCCAACTATTGAAACATATAACCGCATTGCAAAAATTTGTACCAGCACTGATAAAAATAGTTTGCAAACCAAATTTTTTACAGAGGTATTTGAATTAATAGGGAAACGGAAATCGTAGATTTTATTTTTTTTCTTCTAAACATTTGGAACTTGAATTGGTGAAATAATAACTGAACTGAAATATACAATTTTTTTTTCATACTGTTTTAAGTGCCGTTAATGATAAATTTAAAAAAAAAAATCCTTCATTACAAAAGAGTAGAGTTGAGTAATTGAACATGCCATTTTAACAGATTAGCAGAAAGGAGTAATGGCCATAAGAATAATGCAAAACCTAATGACTAAATAATAACTATAAACAATGTAAAAGCAACGCTCTATCATGAGCGTTGAAGCAGACTAGGCCTGAAACTATAAAGGACATAAGCGAGAAAACTACAAACAATTCTGATGGCATCTTTTCTACGCCCACGTATAGAATATAAAGATTTTGAATTCTGAAGCAACTGAAACAGAAATAACAAAATTTAAGTCAACTTCCATTTCCTCTTTTAAATGTAGGTCTCCTTAAATGTGTAAGGCTTTAGACTTCCTATGCAGGCAGAACAGAGGTTTAGTCAGCGATCGATTTGCCTGAAGAAATCTAAGAAATACTGTCAAATAAATTTAGTATTTCTGTAAATATTAAAAATGGAACTTAAAGGGAAAAAAAAAAGGATGTGAATAAGCAGTGCTTTTTCCAAGGCCAATATAAGAAAACAGGATGAAAAACATTACGCAGATTTAAGAGATATTTTGAAACTATTGTGACTATAAAAGAACTTTGGCGAGAATAAGATTTCCTCCCAGATATAGCCGTCTGGAAGATTTCTCTACTGAAAAATAACCTCTATTACAGGTCGTGGGAAGGTGAGACGTTTTTGGGGCAGATAACTATATAGACTTTTATGGCATCCCACTATTGTGAAATTTTAGTTTGAGTTTATTTTTCCCAGTAAAAAAAGTCACATCAACAAATTGCACGAAAGATTTACAATTAGCTTCATGAAAAAATTGAATATGAATATAAAAATGGTTATCAGGAAAAAAAACATTTTTTAGTTTAACCTTTTCAGCAAGTGCAAGAAAAAATTAGAATCCGTTGGACTATATATGTTACATAAAACCTACTCAAGAAATTCATTATTTCTGTATTATTAATAGTAATTCAATATGTCTATATCATTTTGTATTTTTGAGTAAATTATTATACATTTCATATATTATTTTATATTTCTGCATATACATTAAAAATTTAATATTTCTCTCTAACTGGTAGTTAATAAAATTTTTACTTCATTCAAATATTTTGTTTTCATTTGTAATCTAGGTTCTAATATTATGCTTCTAGAAAATATTTAGAAACTTTTCTATTAGCACAAAACAGAGAAGTTTTTTCCCGTGTTCGTTACACTAAATGAAAAAAATTAGAAATTTCCTTAAGTTTGTTTAACATCATACAGTTGCTTTTATAACATAGAAAGCCCTTGTTCGTATGTCATCGTCGATAGTATATTATTTACACAATACTGTTCTCTAAATATCATATTACACTTTATATATTACAACCATAAAAAAAAATCTACTCATAAATTTTCCAAGATGTTATGATAAGAAAATTCCACAAGACGAATCCGATACATTTGTAAAAAATTAAAGAACTAGCAATGCCTCAATTTACAGAATCTTTGCAAACGTTGAAGGCACAAAGGGACATTTTTTGTATGTTTATAGCTAAAAAAAAAAAGTTGGGGCAAGAAAAAGCTGAATTGTTGAGCTAATAAATTTTTTTTAATCGCACACGCACAAAGTCTTTGCACTTAAATAAAAATTAATTGAAATGGAATACCTTTACAATTTTATTAAAAGGACATTTTTCTAATTAAACTTTTGTGATGAGGTCTAAAAACTTTTTTTTTTTTTTTTTTTTTTTTTTAGGTGGTTAGGCTATTAGTTAGAATAACAAATCCTTTCCAAAATTATTTTTCAATGATATCGAAGTAGGTTTATATTATTTGTCGAATTATTTGTTATACAAATTCCAAAATTAAACAAAAAGTTCTCAAATGTATACATTTTAATCAATTAGTTAGAGTACACCAAAAATGAAAAATTATCATATTTTTCACTTACGAAAAGATCGACACAAGAATTATTCTCAATACATTAAAACATTTAAGTTATTTAAAAATATTCAAAACTTACTAAAAAAATTTTAATTCATTCAGATATTTTATTATTATTTGTAAGCTAAGTTCTAATGTAATGCTGCTAGAAAATATTTAGTCTTTTTCAATAACACAAAAAATTTTCCCCCACATGTCTGCTACAATAAACGAAAAAATAAGAAGTTAACATTATAACGGTACCATTATTCATTTGCTTTTATAACGTGGAACAACCTCAATGATATTTGTTTAAATCAATTATCAGAAAACAGAAATGGTAGCAAAGTATAAAATACGCTAAACATTAAATATAAATAAGGGTAGCAAAGGTATAAATAATGGTATAAATATTAAATTTTCAGGGTCATCCAAATGAAAAGCTATCAAATTGCCAATATTAATACGCTTTATATTGATAAAAGTCAAAATTATTCAAGTCAGTTGACTAATATCAAACTTTTATAAAATACAAATCTTTAACTGGTCCCATATAAAAGAAAGAAAACCAGCGGATTAATAAAATGTCAATTCGATCGATGTCTTTCAATATAAAAAAACTTCGCTGCAAAAGTATTACCGAAACTATTACAAAGTATACAAACTATAACAAACTATTAGAAAGTGGAACAAAATTCAGATTTTTAAAGACTATTTTAAATAGTTAAAACTAATAATATTTGAAACTAAATATTCTAAAACAGGAAGAATCTCTTCAACTGGTAAAAAATAAATCTTTTTTTTTTAACATTACAGACATAGGAATAGTATTTTCAAAGATGTCTTGCATATTTAAAAAAGATTATGCAGTATTAAATTCGAAGTTAAATTTAGTCAATTTTTTCTCCATAGTTTTATCTACGTATTTCTCGTTTTTACTTTTTTCGTAATATTTCTTGCAAATTATGCAATAGTTCTTAAAACTTAATACACATCTTCGGATATATGAGGCTTGCAACGAACACATTTAAATATCCTACAAAAGTCTACCTTTCTTTATATTTTACAGGGGAAAAAAATCGAAAGTTTAATAATTTTGCGTTTTTTTACGAAAAGAAATATAGGAAATCAAAAACGAATTTATAATTCGCACAAGTACTTGAGCACTATAAAAATTGAGAGAGGGATTTTATGATTAAATTTAATTAATTTAAGGATTTAATTGCATTTTTACTATTGCGGTCTTCTATTTAAGACCGCAACAATAAAAATGCAATTTCTATCGCAATTGATACTGATTCCATATTGATGCAATTGATATTCATACAAATCCCATCGAATGATAAAAAATCCTTTGACCTACTAAAATTTATATCATCAAGTTTAAGACAGAAAATGAAGTTATGAGGATATATAAGTAAGAGATAATATTCATTCATAATTAATGGTGAAAGTAACAAAATGTTCCGCAATTTTTCATTTAAAAAAAGTTTACAAAAAAATCCATTAAATGCTTATTTTTATCAGAATATTTAGACTGTATTATAGAAAGGATGTTAAAATAAGATAGCAAAAAATCTATATAAAATCTTTATCGAACTTTTGCAAGCCAATAAATAAGTGTTTGCTTATTTTATTTGGCAAATTACCTTCAATAACCAAATTCAAACAAATATTTATAAAAAGAAGAATATCTGAACTAATAATTAATTTAATGCATAAATAAGCATGTTTACAAGGATAACGTACAAAAATATTCTAGTAAAACATGGCTATTTTGACATTAAATCTTAACTAAACGTTGTCTAAACATAATTTCGATTTTCATAATGTAAAATGAAAGGAAAAAAAATCGTTTATTCATTTATGATATTGATATCATATCTGCCAGCAATAAAACCGGCAAGGCATTCACTCTACTTTAGAAATAACTATCTTGTAAGACAGAATATCATTCCTATATTTAACCAGCTTCGCATTCAAGCTGTCTACATTTAAATACCGGAAAGCATCCGGGATCAAATTTCATAGAAATAATCTTGTAAAATTTGAACACTTGTCAGCGGTTTGCTTCTTTAAAGTTTGCTTTAAAGAAGCAAAGTAAATTTAAAACTATCCATATCAATGACCGGAAAATTTCTAGAAACCCTTGATCCATAAATCATAATTCGATGAAAATCCGTACATTTTATGGAAGATCCATTAAAACTGGCAAGTGAATAACGGATAAAGATAAAATACTTTCGTTTCTTAAAGAATTCAAAATAACGCGTTAATAAGCATATTACAAAGGACAAAAAAAAAAAAAAAAAAGGCACCTATTAAAACACAAAAAGCAACGTTCAATAAGTGCAAATGAACAAAGAGAATTATGGTTTACATCAAAATCATGTGGAACAGCCGATTGAGATTTAAGTATTTCAGTTGCAACTGAAATGTTAGAATGTACTTGATTAAACTTCAGTTAAATCAGGAAAGAAGGATTTTGTCTCAAAAAGATACTAATGTTAAGAAAAACAGAAATATTACGCATTTTTTTTTTTTTTAATGAAACAACAAATTCGATATCAATGAGTTATTTAAAAGTAATACGCGATACATTTATTTTACAAAAAATGTTACAGAAGATAGAAAATTCATCAATTTTGCAATATATAAATATATATTTTTTTTTTCTTTCTAAAAAAGCAGCATAAACACAAAATCTCCCCCCATCCCCATATAGATTCCTGTTGGTTAATTGAGAGTGAATACAAGACATCAACCAAAAAAGTTGCCGATTTTCAAAAGAAACCTTCGTGTAAAATTATAAAAAAAATTTTAATTTAACGCTATTTTGGCAGTAATTTTAAATCAATTAAGAAAATATTTAGAACAAGATTATATGTTTCAATGTTTTTTTTGTATTATTGCATTTAATTATGCTACTCTGGTTTTACTAATATTTCGTGTTTATTACTTACCTTCTACAGCCCGAATTGTTTGTTTTTTCTTGACATAATAAAAAAAAATTATACAACTTGAAGTCAACCTCTCGGTACAAATTTAATTTCGATAATTTTATTATAGTTTGACTCAGTTACATTTTGACGCATATAAATTGCTGTTAAAATACAGGCAAATACTGATACGAAACTATAATGTAGGCGCTTTTTTCTTATCAAAATACCGATAGAAGAAAATTAAAATTGCACAATATGCTTCTATAAATTTCATCAGTATTAAAAAGCATTCACTTGAATATCATATGTTACAGTGGATACTCACTATCTAGAATGTCAATAGGATACTAAAAGACACTACTACACAAAATCTGTGGGTTTTTTTTTTAGCCGCAAAAAAAGATATCAGTAAGCAACTTCATAGTTAATGATGCAGAACATTTACAATGATTACACAGATTAAAAGAATAAAATTGAAGATATTCATTGAAATGAAGCTAGGTTCTTTAGATGTATCAGACAATTTTTATTGTTTACTGGTACAGAAAGTTTGATGGATTATATGAAAATGATTCATGAATACGGAAAAGTTCATTGTGTTAACTGTAATGATATAAACATTACCAATTGTTTAAGTTTCATACTTACAATGGATAATTTTATAGCAGAACATTTTATTTCGCTCACTATTCAATTGTAAGGGGGATGATTTTTAAAAAGACGAATTACCCGAAGACATTGCTTAATTATAACGGTTGCTGTTGGCAGATATACAAAATTTACACTGATCATTAAAACCATTAAATTACAATAATTCAATGCAAGATTTCAAAAGAGGCATAAAAAACTATTGCACATTTTAAGAAACAATTGTTTTTTAAAATGGCACTGTATAAGTTGACCTCACGATTCTAATACTCGGCATCATAGTGAGGAATAGATAAACGAAAAATATTTCAGGGCGACGATCATATCTAATCCCACCAGCAGTTTTCATTTAACTATGGTTGTCGACTGACTGCTTTCATGTCTCTAAGGAACACGGAAAATTTTACGTAATGTTAAATGTAAACCCTCAGTGGAACAATGAAAAAGTTTCAACTAAGCGACGTTGTTCAAAAAAATATATATCCAAACATTCCATAAATCTTTAAAAACCGATGAATATATGCATTTTTTAGAAAATCTGCTAAAGTTTATAGATTTGTATTCAAAGCAACAGTAATCCATTTTTGTTTATATTTCAGCATTCGAGTAAGGGATTCCTAATTGTACAAACAGGATTTTTCCTTTTTCTAGTTAATCATTGCTGAGTGCAGCAGAACTGTATTCACTATAAAATCTACACTGGTG
>BPLQ01000179.1:1594916-1605968 GCA_021605075.1 Caerostris darwini
CTGAAGTCAAACATATCTATACACTCACTCATGATAAAAAGAGTTATCTAAAAATATACTCACAAAGAAAAAAATTTAAAAGGCGATTTCTGTATGAAAAGATGGAAGAACAAAGATTTCAAACTAACACCAAAGTATTTGCCAAATACAGCAACTTCATATTTATAAGATCTTAACTTTCCGAACATGGTTCGAATAATAATCGCTACAACTTGATCTACTTGATGTATGGTATCGATAGTAAAATATTGAGTGGGACTTCATTCCCAAGTCAATACATTCTTTCCAGCTTTACTATGCAGATCACGTCAGTAGATAAATATTAAGTATCTCATCAATGATATGGAAACAAGAGGTAGGAAAAAAAAATAGAATAGCTCTTTGACTTTAATCTCCCATGTGTTAAATATAGTATATGGAATCAAGGTAGGTAGAAAAATAAAAAACACCATAATGTTTAACTTTTCAAATGAATGAACGTAACATTTTGGAATATTAGTACAATGAAAATTTACTTGATAAGCTTTAAAGTATTCTAAATAGGTACGAGAAGTATCTGTATCCATTTAACCACAATGAATATTAAACTTGAAATGGTTACCAATAATTAATACATATCCATAATCAGTCAACTAAAAAAACTATCGATTTGTTCTAAAATTAATGTAGATGATTCAAAACTAACGTTGTAAGAATTTATACAACTTTAAAATTTTAAAGGAAACAAAATTAAGTTATTTTTTCTTTAGGATATGTTCATTTTTAAACTTAAAATTAAATTAATAGGATTAATTTTATCAAACATTATGCTCACAAAAAGAAATTTAAAACACATCAATTACAAAATGATCAGCAGTATTTTTCGCAAAAACAATGAATATGTAACCAAGATATGAATGCAACGAAATTTTAAATTTTTACGAAATAAGTTTCACTTTTCTTAATGATTTTATAGTCAGTGTAAAATTTTGGTCTTCTCAAGATCACTTATTATCAGAGATTATTTTCCAATCTTTTAAAGACTTGTCGCTTTCAGATTTAATGCAGTCAACTCGCTTTTAATCCATCCTCTGAGCGAGAGTTTAATGGCTGAGCTAAAAATATTATCTTCATATTTCTACCATTTGTTACTCATATGTATAATATCATAAGTATGCATTCGCTTCATTCTTTGAATTTCAATGCATTTCATAACATCAGGATTTCTCCATATGCGGTTCAAAACTGATCTTTTATGAAAGCCATATTTAATGCTACTCTACCGAAAACAATTTGCATCTTTTCATAAAAATTCTAAGCATCTTTTCATACCAATGGTCATACGAATACAGATGTAATAAATCTTAATATCTTTTTTCTGCCTTGCAAAGTTAGAATTAAAATATTTTCGTAATTCATAAAAATTTCTGCTGCCAATAAGCTGCTTCAGTATATTTCCCATGCAACATCAAGGACATTAATTTAACTTACTTCATCTGACATTACCTCATTTTAACTTCACATTAAATTGTAATACCAAGGAAAAAAAACAAAGTTTAAATAAAAAAAAAACTGCAATGTCAGGAAGTGTACTTACACAAAAACAACAGACTAGAAAGCTAGAAACCAAACACAAACCCTTAATTGAATTTCACTGGAATTGCAAATGCAGAAAAAATATAATTGACAGCTAGAGGGCGAAACATGGCAATCCTACCAAAAAATGCTTTGAAAAAATTCCTGTTAAAAAAAATAATTCAAAACTTTTGATCGAATTCCTCTTTCAATTCATTTTCCCAGTTGGTTGTCATTTAAACGGTTCTTGTCTTTCGTTGACAATTCAGACACCGATATCCACATTTAAAAAATGCATTCAGGAATGCTAAAGTAATTAAAAGCAAGAAAATTTTACTTTTACAATTTATTTTAAATATTCATGAAAATGATTCATTGGACATTAATCTGAACAGTAACATACATAAAAATTGGAAAACATCGCATTTCATTGCCTACATTCGTTCCTTATAATATTTCACTATTTTGTCTATGCAATTTATTGCATGATTATGAGAACAATTTAAAAGAAAAATAACAAAAGCCGCTATATATATATATATATTTTTTTTAATTAACTTAAAATCTACAAATAAAATTTAGAAACAACTAAATAACAAGCTCCATTGTGAACTTTGTTTCTTTACTCAAAAAATAATAAACTGCAAAGAGAATCTTGCAAAAAAAATGAGGCAATAAAGCCAGAGTGACTTGGCGCAGAACCGAAATGGACAAAATTTGGCTGGAATATCCTTTGTTACAGAGCAAACCCCAGATTTTAGGTAATTGCACGCATTTCAATAAATTAAAAACTTGCATTGTTTAAAACCTATTTTGGCATAGAAATAAAACACCATATAAGAGTCAATTGTCAGATACATGGCTGAGTCGTCCCCTCCCCTTCAAAATATATTGTAGCATTTATGTCAGATATGAATGTGCAAATTTCAAAAATTGGGGAAATGCGATTGAATGTTTACTGTTTGATGTGTCACATTCATCTAAGGCGCCTAACAAGAACCAACCGTTTCAAAAGGGGAGGGGGGGACACATTCGCACTTCTGGCAAAACTTTAAAACTGCAAAATGAGTGATCTCATCAGCTGGGAAAACCAAAATGTGAAAATTTCCACATTTATTTTTCTGCCATAAGGACGAAGGGGTATTATATTCCAAGATCTCAAGGCAATAATAGTAAATAATGCAGTCAAACAATTGAGAAGTAAACTCATTCAAATTAAACATTGAAAGTTATATAATTTGATGTATCATTTTTTTTTTTTTTCCGAATAATAATCCTACACAAAATTTAAAGCACTCGTTCAATAGGTTTGAATGACTTTTTTTAATTATTAAAACAATGATACAGATTAACAACGAATGCCTGATAAGTTAAAAATAATTCGCTAAAAGCATTAATGTAATGATTATAAATGTCACAATTTTAAAATTATTTAAAGCTGCATTTTCTTCATATTCTAAAACATTCATTTTTAATTCAGAAAGTAGGCAAAGACTCCCTTTCAAAATAAGAAACGTTACAATTTTTATATGAAAGCTTACATCTTTAAGTACATTGTATTTGATATTCTACAGACAATGATTTAATCAGAAGAATTAACAAAATGATAATGAAGAATATCGATTAATTTAACTATAAAATAATTTGAATTGTTTATGCAATAGTTTTATAATCATTAATACATCAATTTTTATTATTGTGTTCGGTTGCAAATATTAAGTTTAATTTTTCCTTACTTTCAGCCATAAATGTGAATTCTGAATTCAGCTATTAGTGGAAGTTTAATTTTAAATAATGCCATTAATTGAAAAATTTTTAAACCATTAAAACTTCAAACAAAAAAAAAATTTTGTATTCATAAAATGCCAAAATTCAAACTTATTCACTAAAGTAACACAAAATTGTGATAATTATAATCGATGAATAAATGTTGAAAAATCAAGAAGGAAATAGATGTATAGAGATATGTCAAATTTCATAACAATTCTTTAATATGCCTATTTTCACGCTAATAAAAAAACTTATGCAGGAAAAAAGTGTGCAGGATTAGGCAAGGGATGAACCATAAATCACTTCCACCGATAACATATGTTAATCATGTCACTTGATCCAAAGATTACTTTATCAAAAAACATGAAAAAAAAGTTTAAATGTTAAAGATAACGTTCTTGTAAAGCGAAAAAAATCCAGCTCGGGTAATTATAAATTATCAAAACATGCTTACTTATAAATAATAAAATAATTTAAAATGATCCGTATGAAGTATAAAAATCAGTCGAACATGATTCTGAAAAGATGTATGACGATGATGGAAACATATTAGACTACGGTAGATTTAATTTATGACTTACATTTTATTTATTTTATCTATATAGATATTTCAAGATTCCCTGAATGATACCACAAGAAGTTATAAGACTCAACGCTGTGAAGGTAAATGAAGTGTTTATTGCACGACGAAAAACTTGGAAATATTTTATGATTTGCAAGTAAATATCTATTAGAAATCCATACAGAAACCAGCGGTTGTACGCACTTCTATTTAAACAAAATATTGTTATACTAGGTATTTCTTTAATTTATAATTTTTAGAAATATGAAATCAAAAAGAAAAAAAAGAACATCAGAGTATTATTGATGCTAAACTAAAATTTATGGATATTAAAATGAACCATCATATAAATTTGATAAAATTTAATCTAGATCAGTGGTTCTCAAACTTTTTGAAGTCGGGCGCATTTAAAATCCTACGAATAATAGTAATATGTTATAACAAATTTGCAGCAGTATAAAATTTGCATTTAAAACTATTCATTCGTACGCAAATTTTCTTGCGGAGAACTGGTTCAAAATCACTTTCTTCACTTGAAGATGCTACTTTGCATCTAATAAAATCCGTGGTAATGTGATGACATAATATCGGGTAGGCCATCTGTTTTCTTTTTAACTTACATTTTTTATTTTTTGTATTCATAATACACATTCGATGAAATTTTTCTTTATATGCCACATAAAAACAAGTTTGAGTGTACTAGTGAATAGTACAAATATTCCAATTCGTGAAAAGTTGAATTCAGTGTTCTAATGTTAATCTTTGATTGTTAATAGTATTGCAATCGATGAATTTAACTTAGAAAATTGTTTAAAAAAGTTTCGTAAAACTTCTAGTGCTTTTAGCGATTGCAACAGGATGTTATTGACACTTTTTATCATTTCAATCCTTCAAAAGATGAATGAGCAAAAGAAAAAATGACAGAAAGTGACTTGCTACAGAAAATACGAGTTTTAATGATTATACATAAATATATATGCAATTAAGCTGGATTCAGAGTATTGCCAGATAATTCTGAGCTAACATATTTAAAGAGTGGTGTATATTAAACAAAAAAATTTTTTTAGCTAATAAACTTTCATAAAAAAAATTACCTTTAGAAATGCATATATCGATCAAACAAAACATTTCTTTTTATTCATTAGTATTTGACAATGTTGTGTACGATTTGGTTCAATGAAAAAAATTTGATTGTTATAATATTTAAATATTTTTTTTTAAGTAGCTTGACACGGATTTCTGAACTCAGTTATATATTAAAATTAAAAGAAAATTTTAAAAAAAACGGATTAAAAACTATTAAACACATAAAATTAAGCCAAAAATAACTAAGAAAGTATTAAAATGCTAATCTTCCAACACTAATTGAGAATAAAATACATTCTAACAGACAGTTAAACAATCCAAGAAAATTGAAAGAAAACGCAAAAGAACTTTGATTCTCGACTTGACATTTCCAAGCAGCTGCTTCTCCAGGACCACAATAACGAAATAATTGATAGTCCACATGTTGCGATTCTCGGATCATGACACTGCCGCCATTAACATATGACTAACCTTTACGAAAATATAAATCAAGATTCATTTATGCTTCTGAAGATCCTAAAACAAGGGTTCTTAACCTTTTATTTTACGGGCCGATTTCTTAGTAAGGTCAAGACCATGGAGAGCCTCAATAATTCATGGCCAACCACTTCTTTAAAAATTTCTTCTGTGAAAGCTTACGATATTATCACCACTTATGAAGCGATCTGCTAATTAAACGTTTCCAGGTATTCTTTTATGATATAATTACAATGTTAACACTTAAAAAACAGAACGTTAACACTTCAACAGAATGTTAACACTTAAAAAAATTACAAATCGATCAATTTGCATTGAATGTAAAAAAAATAATTTAATATATACAGCAAAGATATACAATAATTCATTTTAGTTTTGTTAAGCATAGCCCTTCCCCTCTTATAACAGAATGAAAGTCAAATTTGCTTTGCATTTTAATCACAATTTTTCTAACAAGGTATAAGATAAGCATCGATGCTTCGATAGATAAATGACGAAACAGAATATTCTATATTTTTCATCAGAAAAATAAAGATAATCTGAATTCTAACGATCATTTCCTACATTAAAACAGCTTCAATTCCTACAATTAATGACCTAAATCATACAGCTTATATTGTGCATCTATGGCTATCATACCTTAGGCTGAAACATTCTCTAACACTTGATTCATGTACTTTATTTCGATGTAATAAAAGATTAATTCTTTACGAGCATATTAAAATGAAACTCAAATTTTTTACCTGTCACTTCCGTAGCTATTTCCTTGCCTCTTCTTTGTCAAAAATTGTATGTGTGCTTTTACTTTTGTCCACCATTGTATATGAAATATTTTATAATGTAAACTCCTTTATTTGATTAAAAGTTTGGATTGTACTAAATTGTACATTTTCTTTTTGGGATATTATATAATTAATGTGGGGAAAAAGTCTAACGAGTCCAAAACAATTGGTAATGTCCAAGTCAATTGGTGATTTGAATGACTGTGGAAACGACAGCACGTTCAGCAACACAATCCATGATCAATGGGGAACTTAAAAGCTATATCATACGGATTAAGTTCCATTAAGCAAAGCATAGAGCATAAGAAGGATGTCATGAGAGCAAAAAACACCCAAGTACAGATACCGTCAGAGCTAAGAAACCCAAGAAAGATATTCCCGAGATTAATCAATTAATTTATCAAGCTTATCAGACACCACATTGCCAAGAAACAAAATGACTGTCCCAACTTCTAACACATTCCAGAATATTGGCATAGAAACTAACAAACCAAATGATGATGAATCTACAATTGTTCAAGTAAAACCTCCACATATCATGGTAAAACTACTTAAGAACATTCAAGATCTCCTGGCGATTATCGACAAATTCAAAAGCAAATCGACATAAAGATTTCCATATTTTTCCTGAAATGCTACCTATTAGACGATGAACGATGACCAGCACTGAAACGTGACATTTCTCAAGAACCATGACGAAGAATACTTTGTAATCACCCTGAAGAGTCTCTGTTCTCTGAAGGCGATGATTAAAGGCCTCCAAATTGACATCACAGAGAAGGAATTAAGAGGTTGCTCTAAAGAACTCTGGCTTCTCCAACGAAGAAAGACATCCAGCTAAAAAATAAACAGAAACGTCCCAATCCTGAATGGCAAATGACTCTACCATGCAACTCTACAAATTATAAAATCTACAAGCCCCTCTGTCTGAGCATTCGAATAAAAAATTCCAACAGGAAGCCTGCTGTTACCAGTTTTTTAATTGCAACTACTTTCACCGCAGAAGTACTAATTGCCGTTTAAAGACTAGGTGCCTTAAATGTAATAAACATCCCTTTAAAGATTACCCTCACAAAGTCATAATTAAAAATCCAACCTGCATCAACTGTGGCCGTCATCTTGAAGACTGGAGAGGCTGTGAAGAATCATTGAAACTCTTCCAAATCCAGCTGGGAAATCCTTCACTTCAAGAATGGTCAACTCGCAACCATCTTTCGCAAGTCTAGTATGAGATCAAACTCCTCTGCCCCAAGACGAGGAAACTCCTTTCCCGGATATACTTTCCCTAGAGCTTCTACCAAAAGCCATACATGTACCCAAAGAATTTCAACATTTTTAACTCTTTTGGAAGCATTAGAAATCTACATAAACTATAAAGATGCAGCAATCTGGTAGGCAAGTTACAAACTTTCCTTGCACTTTCAGAAAGTTCAGTCAACTATCTGATCACCTACTTCTAAATCCTCCTCGTTTAGGAGGAACCGCGATTCCTTGATGTTCTTCCTGGATACTGGATAATAGTTCATAGAACTATTATACATCGGCTGGATTGAAAATATTACTTGGCCTATGTCCTGTCGCAAGCTGCTAGAACTAAAAGATACTTGGTAGATAATTTCGTTTTCCCCTGCAAACGACTTACCAGCAAATCCAGCCCCACTAATGATTCTAGCCTGCAAAACCCTTTCGTTACGTCTAACTCTTGAAAATAGTTATAATTAAGAAACTCACTCCTGAATTTCCTCCTCCTAAACTAAAAAGTAAAGAGAGCAAGTTCAGGTAAAAGCTCTCTTAAAGAAATTTATGAATCGTTCAATGGAGATTTGACAATCACTCTTTCGAAAAAGATTACTTCAAAATCTTCCACCACTACAACCTTACTTATGATGCTTACCACCTCATGAAGATTTGTGATTATCTGAAGTATGCGAACACCGAATTCTTCCTCATTCCCCCTTAACCCAACAACTTTTTAAAGTTGTTATTAAAGGACTTCAAGTCAACAACTCCAACTTGGGAATTGAAGCTCTCACCCATTTAGAGTATAAAATCTTAAACATCAATCAACTTACCAATAATCGAAATAGACCACCGCAGGCCAATCTGGTAAGTTATTCTTCCTAAACCGAAGTGAAATTTTCAAAGTAGACTTCTTTATCTGACAAAGTCGAAAAATTTATCAGAAAGCGTCTCGCGTTCCAATTATTTCATCATGGTTTTAAGTAACTGGTTCCATGGTAACTTCAACCCAAGATGCATAAAATGTGGTAATTGATATTGCCATATGGACTGTTCAAAGAAAAATAGAACCCACTTGGATTAACTGCGGGGAACAGCTATTAATAATTAACAGCGAACGACTTGCTTCATGGATAAACTGCTCCAAAATCTCTTGTCAATCAAGTCATCAAAATCCCTCTACATAAAAATTTTTAGAAAAGTCGATTCCACCATCAGCTATTCTTTAATCAACAAGAATGATGGAATAAATTCTGATAAAGTACCTCTGCTTCCGACGGATAACTCCACCCGGATTCCAATGCCAACTTCATCAGTAATTTCTTCTTCGTAATGAAAGAATTAATTTCATTCTTCTCCACAATTGAACTTCAGAACTTGGTAATGAAACTGAAATATACGCAATCCAAAGCTGATAAGATTCAAAAATTTTTAAATGATCTTGCAATGAAAACAGTTTACGTTTCTACTTAGATTGGTCAATGAATTGCCTTTGAACACTGTAACGTTGATCGAGATAGGAGTTAGAGGTCGCTGAGCGACCAAGGTACTCCACTAAAAATAAATTATTCCAAAAACGATCTGTTCTGCTACGCAGACGACACAACTATATCAGCACAGTACAAATGACCTCAGTATGCTGTTGTAGCTCTTCATAACAGAGTATTTTACTTAGAAAATTGGCAATACCTGGAAAATCGAAGTCAACGCATCCAAATCAGCCTGTCTGCTTTCACACGGAAACGCTCTTTTTCTCCCATAGGAAGTGTCACTCTTTTCGATCAGCCCGCTTTCTAAGTAATTGAATACAATTACCTAGGATTGTTACTAACCACAATTAATATCAATCTTTTCGGCTAGCCAAAATTATCTTCCAATGCCCATATCAAAAATATCTTGTCAAAGCAAGCGGTGCGAGTCTTAAACTCAATAGCTTAATTTCTCGCAAGAGCAGGTTGACGATCAAACACAAGTTCTGCTTTACAAATCAATCCTATTACCTTCATCAAGTCTATCCTATTCTATACCAATTGTCTTGTATGAATGTCCCATTTTGCGCCTCCACAACTATTACCAACTTAAAAAGCCTGCAGGGTTTTCAAAATAGACACTTGACCACGATTAAAAATTCTCCTTTCTTTGTGAGAAGAAAAATTATTCACAGAGATCTCCACGTTGACCCTATTCCAAATTACACTATCAAAATTTCTAACAAATTTAATGAAAAATGTCCTAAAAGATTAGCAATGGGGTAATCCGGCGTTTACCGGTAAATCATCTAGGGGTGGCTAGCTCATAAAAACGTCCCAGAGGTATACACGATGTCTCCTATGAGTGTTTTTCTCAATTGAAGAAACGTCGTAGCTGTTATCTGGAGTGAGCGTTAACAAACTTCGGAAGCAGTAAGGGGTTTTAACATCACCCAGATCTCTTGCGTTTGCAAATTCTGTACTCGAGGAACAATTTTGGTCTTAAAATGTCGAATTGCTTTAATTCGAATAAATAATGTCGAATTGCTTTAATTCCTAACCTTGTACATTTTCCTTTGATATTATGTGCAAGTAACTTCTTTATACCGACAAGTAATTATACTTAAATCTTTATACTTTTTTTTCTTGCATCATATTAAATTTTATAAAATTTTAGGGTTAAATTAAAAATTGGTCCCTAAACGTACCGAATTTTTAATATTCTTATTTAATTGTTCATTGATCATTCAATTCTTCATTCCTCTTTTAATTATTTGAAGCAATTTTTTTTATTTCTAAAGAAATTGTTTTTTACATACTATACTAATATTAATTATGCAGCCAACCCTTAATTCAAATTTGATATTCTAAATTAAAATAAAGAGGTTAAGGAGATTTATTCTCATTGGTACTCCAGTTACCAGTTCTTTTTGCTATTACGTTCTACGATCTTTGAGACATAAGATCGTAGAACGTAATAGCGAAAAGAACGTGTTGGATTATAACCGAATTTTTTTTTTTTTTGTACTAAGTACCATGCTTAACACTGGCTGGGTTCCTAAATACCGTGAAAATTTCTAAAATGGATTGCTGCAATACAGAGGAAAGATTTCATCGCCTGGAAAAATAGCCGAGTAAATTTTTAATTTGGAAATTTGCGTTTTTAAAAAAATAATTTTCTTTTGCCGTAACGGCTGATAATAATGCCATAATAAAAATTATAAATCTTTCTTTTATATCTTAATTTTAATGTTTAGTTTAATTAATTTGATACTTTCAGAATTAGAGAAGCATTAATGGGGCCAAAGGAGAATTTTTGAAATTTGAATAAAAACTAATAATTTTATTAACTTGCAAGTTAATAAAATTAAGTATCTCATAAAAGAACAATATTTCTTAGAATATTTTTACACCTTGCAAAATACATAAGAAAAAATTTTTTTTTTAATTAGCTCAAAATTACTTTTAAACCAAATTATTTCTATTAAATTATAATGAATTTGAATGTAAAACTTTGTTTCCAGAACTTGAGTTTATTTAAATCCAACACAACTTCTCAAATACAAAAAACATTATATTTTCAAATATTTTAGAGTAAACGGCATAAAAAAAA
>BPLQ01000179.1:1605978-1622528 GCA_021605075.1 Caerostris darwini
GCTAATTTTCACGAATTTATTAAAATGTTTATAAATACAAAAAAAAAATTTTTTTTAATAGAAATAAAAACTAATTTTTTAATATTTGATCAGTTTAGAAGTAAAAAATTAAAAATATTAAACTAGTAAAAATCTAAGTTCATAATGTTCATAGCATGCAGTGTGTTTATTTTTCGAAAAGAGAGCAAGTGTTCTAAAGTGTTTGTCAAGCAAGTGTTCTACCCTTCCTCGGATGGCATCACAAATTATTACTATGACCTCAAACTCTTGTTAGTTACAATCTGATAAGGCTCTTTGCAAGGCAACCCTTCTCTTTTTATAAGGTACATCTAGTCATGGAAGCTTCTTCAGCAGGAAGGTGAAATTTTAGAAAGATAACAGATGATTTAATTTATTCAAATATATGAAAAAATGCAATGGTTTATATTTTATACTTGGATTAATTTTTGTTGTAACAAAGCTGAAGATGTTCCTATTTATTAATTTTGTACACTGTAAATTTTTGGTCAGAAGTTTATGTTGATCCTAAGAGGCTTGTAAGGCATTCTTATTAATTTTAATACATATTCTAGCAATAATCACAGCTATTTTATTAAGCGCAATTTTAAAATGGAACATATTTATGGGATTGAAAAAAGTATTTTTTTTTTTTTTTTTAACAAACATTAGCAAATAGATTATGATAAGATAGGGAAGAAAGATGGGGAAAAAATGTAGACAGGGAGTTTATAAACAGAAGTCATAAAGTTTACATTTAAATTAGAAAACACTGAATAAAATATTTTTATATTTAAATGTAAAGAAATAAACTAGAACTAATGGATGGTAATCTATCCTGGATGATAATCCATATTTTTTTTTTTTTTTATCTATCATCAAAATTTACCTATTATATGCATTTTTTTTAGAGTTAAAAAGCTACCTATGATATGCCTTTTTAAAATAAAATTTGCGTGGTACTTACGTATTAACGGTACCTTGGCGACAGACTTGGCGGTTTTTAAGTGTCACCAATCTTTATTATTTGGAATAAAAATATTTTGAAAGCGTTTTGATTTTAAATGAAGTATTTCATATATATTTTATTATTTGGAACAAAAATTTTAAGTGTAGATTGGCGCTAAATCTGTAGCTGCGGTTGGCACGTGTGCTATTGGAGCAACTGTCGCCAAGGTACCGTTAATACGCAAGTACCATTTGCGTATTAAGAGGCAGGCCACATGAAATCTGTTCATTCTGCTCTAGAGGCCTCAATATACTGCGAAGCATTCAGCTTAGTTATCGATTTAAAATAAAAAGTTCAATAATCATCTGGTGGTCTATTAGTTATAGCAATGGACATCAACCCAATCCATTTGCCACATGGAAATTATATGGACAACACAACAGACAGCACTCACTCCTAAAATTCAATTCCCCAGTCAATGGGATCTTTGAACCAAGGATGAGGTATATTCAGTCAAGGAAAGACTTATGGTTATGCTGCCTGTAGTCAACCTGGGTAGAGATCCTAACATGAAACGCAACTAATATTTAATTCAGATGTAAATATGCGGGCAAAATTAAAAAATTTTGGGGACTAACTTTTTTTTTTTTAAAAATTGGATGTAATGATTAAAGGTTACAAAAATTGCATTAATTAATTGTTTCCAAATACTATACTTCGAATCTTTTCTGAGTAGGACATCTCCTTAATGAAGAATTGTACATCAAATAAAAGAAAAAGATGGAAAGTGAAATATTAAAAATAAAAAAGTTAAAAAATTTGTTATTTATAACATATATTCCATACATGAAATATTAACACAAAATAAAATTTCTAGCGAATATCGCCAAGATTTAATTTTATGCTTCTATGTTAACAAATTATAGTAAAATATTTCTTTAATGCACATCAATATGAAAGAAGTTAAAAGAAAATTAAAAATGTTAAATTGAGAAATTTTATACCATTGTTATTACTAGCAATGTAAAATATGTCGAATAGATGACAGAAGAGAGTAGATGAACAGTCAGCAATATAAAGACCACCCATTGGAAATATGAAACAAAATATTTTTTTAGCCAGATATTTAACAATCTAAAGAGCATATGTTAAATTGATGGTTGAATGAAAACGCAATGATTATGCATGGTTTGCCATTGTTGCAAATATATAAGTAGAGAAGAAAATTCAAAAATCATGCAGTATCTGCGAAAGATGCTTTTCATACTGGTCAGCATGTTGTGACATTGTAGAGTATTGCTAATGTTGCAGCAATAACAAAAAAAAAAATACCAAATAACTGTAGATATGTGTTAATACAAATGTGTGTTTTGATTGGATAAAGTACAAGAATAGTGCATAATTGGCTACACAACTAACTTTTATAAAATAAAGTATTATAAGCATTATAGAACTGTTTCAAACACAAGAGATTATGTAGTAAAATGATATATACCTTTCTTATTTGTTCACTAACTTATTTTTTTTTTAAACTTAAGGTTTTAATTTAAATGAACTCGCAGGTATCATCTTGTAAAAATCATTTTATTAAAAATAATAAAGTCTAATAAAAGTTTTATCTCTACAAATTAATTACTTTCATTAAAATAAATTAATTTTACTAAATGTGCTTCTATTTTATCACTGTATAATTTTCTCTATGTTCTACTATAAACCAATAGCACAATTTTATTTACTGAAAATTGTCAAAGATTTCTACAAGATCATTTGCCAAATTAAAAATACAAAAGTATTTTGAATGTTACTATTACAATTAAATTCTATAATAACTTAATAGAAGTGATAGAGACTATGAAACATAATATAAAATATAATTAGAATCTTATTACTAGGTAGAAAGTACCCTAATCTATAAGAAAACCTATAATTATTCTAAGAATAAAAAAAGTAGAAGATTTATTATTTAATTCCTTTTTTCTAATCTATAAGTTGTACATTTCTCTCTATTCATTCTAATCTATTAATAAATAATGAAAAATCAAATATTTTATAAATATTAAATTTCTATTCAAAATTATTTAAAAACCAAATTTAATAAAAATAAAACTTTTTTAAACATTATGCAACATAATTTTTAAGGCAATATATTAAAGGGTCAGAATCGTACATTTAAATAGAATATAGAAAGATACTCAATTAATTCTCATATCAGTAGAAATTAAAATTTGTTGTCATGATTTCACTTTCATAGATTGTACTTAAAAGTTTTAATTTCATATACTATAGTTTTAAACTATTTTCATATAAAATGAAAAAAAACTTTAAAGAATTAAATATTTTAAAGATACATACCTCTAAGAAAGAAACATTATCAGGATACTCGGGATCTCTTTCAGTAAATGATGGCACTGCTAGTTTACACAAAGGTCCGTACATGTTTTTAAATGATTGAGGAAAGTCACTTCCTGATGCTATGTTTCGACTCTTTTCTTCACAAAGTTTCCGTTGTGCTCTTTTAATAAGTCTTTCATCTATATCTATGCCCGTAACAAATTTTGGAGTCCGATACTTAGCAATATACAATGCAATATGTCCTACATTACAACCAATATCCAAAACGTCTGCATAATCAAATAAATCTCGATCAAAGAATCTTAATCTTTGATCATCAAAAGAATCTTCTCCATAAGTCCAGTTTAGATTTCTTGTTATGTGATTACCATAACAAAACTTCTTGGCATTCATTCTAAATTGTAATACAGCATTTTTCCTATCTCTATTTGCGTCTGAAAATCTTCGATTTACCTTTTGTTTTTCTTCTTCTTCACAACAACGGGGAAGAAAAAATTCCATTTTTTCTGCAAGTGACACTTCATTCCTCGTACAAGAGCTATCTGATTCAATCAATGGGATTTGATCTTCAGACTCTGTTTTTGAAATATTTTTTAAGTCTTGTATAATCAATCGAGAATCATTCAAAGAACAAGACTCAACATGCGAGTCCATTTGGACATTGGATGAGGGCACTTCTTCAGTGGGTGACAACGGATTGATCCTCTCCTCCAAATTTTCATCCTTTTTACCTTTACGGTGTCGCCTGCGCTTTCGAGGTTTTGAAGATAGCAGATTAAATTCTATTTCTTCACCAGTATTTAGATTTAATGGGTCATTAATATTTTGAGGAATGGCAACTTGTATTTGAGCTCTCCGCCAAATTGGTATGGGTACGGGAGACGATGCAGGAGAAAATGCATTTAGCTGTTTGTTAACTTCGGCATCCTGCAAACTATTCAAATTCAAAGGATCAGTTCTATTTCCACCCAAGAGAAATTTTGAGGGAAGAGTAGCATGGGTATAGCGACGTTTTTTCCTATTTAATGTCTTATGCTCATGACCAGAAAATGTATATCTCCTTTTACCTGATCTTTGTGCAGTTACAAAAATTGGTTTGGGAATTTGTTTTCGAAGTAAAGCATGACCTTGATTAAATCGACACTTGGTAAATTGTTTCATGTCACTTACAGTTTGACGTCTTTCAAAATTTCCACGAGGACTTTTTGTACATTCAAAACTGTTATTAGCAGAATTGTCAGATAAGGGAAATCTGTGAATTGGACTTGGAGGCATTGCAGCTATACACTGCAGAATTCCCACAATGAGGAATTATTTTAGAAAAATACACCTTGTTCTGTAGTTCAATACAATCAAGGAACCTAGAAGTATAAATGATTATTTTTAAATTAATTTTCCCAACTTTTATAATTAGTAGTTTAAAATACATGTTCTTTTTTATTTTAATGGCAAACAAATTTATTTTTTTCTCAAAAATGTGGAAATATTTATCATTTTAATTTAAATATTTATCATTCATCAAGAATGCAGAATTTAATTGTCCCAAAACTAATTTAACATTTGACAAAAAATAAACACGCACCGATTAATAAAAATGTCAAGAAAATTCAAACTAAAATAATCCACGCGAAAAGAGCGCTCTTGAACAATCAAAAGTAGTATACATCACGTGCTTCTATTTACCTGCTTACGTAGTTGTGACGTGTGCAAATCCAGAACACATAGCAACAATGGCTGCTGTGGCAACAAAACAGTAAAGAGCAATATTACAACAAAAATTCAGGGTTATTTGAGCATAAAAAGCACAAAATATTATCTTAATGCAAATTTTAAATAATAAATACGATAAAATAACGAATAAAACACTTACAAATATTTTGTCTGAATTTAGTCAGAAATCGAATTTTTCTGGTTTCGCACTACATCTACATAACACCACAGCTCAGCAGCCGCATGTTACCACGTTGGATGATGGTGACCAAATGCCAGCTTCAACTGCCATCTCTCGTGACGTCTAAGTAAGGTACAGCTCTGCGATGGCAACAGTAAGGTTGCTATATTTTTCTGGAAAAGAGCTAACATTCGCCAAATTTGGTGATGCTGATTTATTTTATAGTAGTAATTTCGCACGCCAAATTTTGCCAATAAGAGGAGGAATTGTAATCAGAGTACTGTAGGAATCGGAAAATTTAGTCATTTTAATTTTTCAAATCAGAGATTTTTTTTTTCTTCAAAATGTGCTTCAGATAGGGCTCAAAGTTTGTATATATTTCTCATTATTCCTTATTTTATATTTGTTTTAAAAAAAATTTCTGTGAGTACTGATATATGTACAAAAAAAATTCTGTTTAGTTTGGTTTTTCTTTCTTTATTTTTTGAAGTTTGTCAGCTTTAATGTATTGTTTCATTGAATGATTGTTAATTACATAAATTTTAATATTGTGAGAAAATGTTTTATGCATCAGGCAATGTTATTTAAAAACATGCTTTCACTGCTACCAAATTTGAGTTTTCTGATGTAAAATAGTTTTAGATATATTCATACCATCTTTGTCTTAAATTACCAGCCTTTAGGAATTACTTTGCATTATTTTACTATATTTATATACATTGGTATTGCTTATTATAATTGAATTTAGTGTAGAATTATTACAGAAGTTCAAATCTTTTTGTTTTGTGAGAACTATAATTTTTACCTTCATTTTAAATATTAATTCCCTAATTAATATTCTAAATTAAGACCTTTAAATGAAAACTTATTATTAATTTATTCTAAAGAATGTGAAAAATAAATTGTATGTGCTTTATGTTGTTCCTTTATACAATTAATGAGCTTAATTGTTAAGCCTACTATTATAGGAAATGCTATTTTAAAAAGTAAGTTAAGTAAAAGTTTTTCTTATTCGCATTAAATTTATTATTAATTTTTAAGTATAATTTCAAAGACATAATTAGGAGTTTTAAGTATATGTATTATAGAGTAGAATATAGATATGAGGATGTATTATAGACATCCATATCCTATTATTCAATCTGTTATTAGTTGCCTTCTGGTATGTTTGTTATAATTATGATAATTTAACTGATTTTATTGATTGTATAAAGTAGAAGTCTTGACTTATTTAAAAGAAACTAAAAAATATTTACAATTGTTTTATATATATGGACACAAATGCAAATATTCCTCTGTTATAGGAAACCTAAATTCATCCAATATATTTTTCATTCCTCTCCATACTTTAAATCTTTTTTTTTTTTTTTTCCTTTGGATATGATATATAGTAATATTCTATAAGTAAAATTAAATAGCGATGATTTTAAACTGCCTATAATAATTAGTGACTTAATATTGTGTTTCAAGTTATCAAAAACAATAAGTTGTTACAATAATGTAGCTGTTTCTGTTCTAAAATAGAAAAGGAAAAATTAATTTTTTCATTAAAAAATTTACAATTGTGTTTTTCCATATTTTCGTGAAGATCCATCTGCAAGTATCCCCGAGCTTCATTCATGGAATCTGTAAGCATAAATGAGGGGGGAAAATCACTTTTTTCTAGTAATGTTTGTTTGTTTAGCAAAATCTAGCATTAGTTTGGAGCCGAGTAAAATTAGTGTTAGTCACCTGCAGATAACATCTTATCCTTATATACTTATTTGAATGTATACAATTGATTACAGTAGTCTTTAATCACTAACATAATAACAGGTACTTTGATGTCTCATAACAATTATTTCTTGCTTTAAAAAATTGATTGCTATATTTTGATATGATGGGGATTATTAGTAGAATTGTAGTGTTTCTTATAAAAAGCATATACTTTTTTTGATAGAATGAACTGTAAAAGCATTAAATATATTTGTGACAAACAGTCTTTTCAAATCAGGATTTTAAAATCTAAGTTTAATTTAAGTTTGTGATAGTAAAATTGAAAGTGATTGGATATCTAATGCAACACAAGTGTCTTTTTTTTGTCGAGCATCTTTCACACTAGTAATTTTTAATGATAAAATTTGAAATTCCTTATAGTTTATTATGTATGTTCTTATTTAATGTACCAAGATAGAAAAGAGCTTATTAGTACTATATATATATATATATATATTTATTTTAAAGTTTACTTTCATCATAACTTTATTGTGCCTATGTAAAAATGTTATTCTGAGAAAGGGTCTGAGGAATAAAAGAGGTTAAGAAGAAGTGGTTTTGGTATGATGCATGTCTTATTTTCTTCATTTCCATTTTAAAACTTTTCTAGTTCAGAACAAAATTTGAAAAAGATATATCTATTTACATTTATGATTTTCTGGTTTAAATTATAAATATAATACCTTTTGTCAAAAATACATTAAATATCTTCTATTGTTAGCATTTGCTTCTATTTAAGATTTTCTTCTAAAATTATTTGAAAAAAAAAAAGACATTCTGTGTTTTTTGCCTTCTATAAAAAAAAAATAATAATAAAACTGTTGCATATTTAACTAATATTTATACTAAATTACTATTATATTTTTAAATAACGTAACTATTTTATATTTTATTTATCATAGGATAAGCTAATGTAATATAGCTCACATTAAAAAAAATTGGTAAAAATTAAATTCTTTTAACTATCAAATAAAATCCCTTATTTTTCAGGCGCACTTAAAATTCTCTGATGGCTTAAAAATGTATAATTTTATAACATATTTGTTCATACTCGCATATTTCCCCTTGAGTATAAATATGTCCCAGATTTCTCAAAATTTTAATTAATAATTTTGTGAATTGTTAATATAACTAAATAGTTTTGTTTAATAACTTGATCTTTCTTTAATAAGAAATATCTCAAAGAAACCTTTAATAACATAATAAAAATGTTATTTAAGGTTGAAATAATATAATAATAATAAATGGGTGATACTCTTTTCTAAAACTGAACAGAATAGTAACAAGTGTTTCAGTAAAATAATTTTTTTTAAATCTTTTAAAATAATAAAGGAATATTCAAATTGATTAAGAAATATTTTTAATTATGAAAAACTGTGTGGTAAAAAAAGAAAAAAAGTTTGTAATTATTGTTGTTGTCATATCCCTCGTGGAGGGAGATGGGTGCAGCTTCTGTTTCTGATAGAGCACCCATAGATAGAAGTCTGATTTCTGCTCCATGTTACTGAAGAAGGAGAGCAGTACCTCCCGGGGGAACTACCCTGAATTTGGATATTGTATGGGAGAAGCCCCAGAAAACTCCCACCGGGTTGTCTAACGAGGCAATATGTTAAATATTAAGAATGCAATCGAGTCTTCACATTTTTTTGAAACGGTGTTTACAACAAAGCCGGCAGTGGATTGAACTTCTGCCCCCATTGCCACGAGTCAGGCAAGTTTTTAATTAATAGAATTATATTCGTAAAGCTCTGGTTATATGAAAAGTGAATTATACAACCAACACTCATTAAACTATATCCTAAATAAGTAGCATCATCATATTTTATTTTGAAAAAAGTTTTTTTCTTGATGGTGTATGTGGATAGCAGCTTAGGGTGAACTGTATATATTGAAATAGATTTAAATTTAAATTCATTAATGCAGATGTGGAGGTTTTCGAAGTATATTTTACCCCACAGTTATTCTATACATCCTTTTTCACTTAGACACTCTTTTCTATGTTATTCATTGAAATATAAGTTATTTCATGTACAATCAATCATTTATTTATGCAATTGTGTCAAAACAAGTAGGTATGCAATAATAAAATTTATGTAACTTTTATTTATACTTTCATCACCTCTTTTCGTAAACTCTTATCAATGTATGTAACCTATCCTAAATTTAACAGGAAATCTATTTTTATCATGACCATAAGAAATGAATTTGTTCTTGAATAAATGAAGAAATACTTACATTTTTAAATTATAATTTATTAAGTTAATTTTGTGAAAAGTAAGTTGTAAAAAATAAAATTTCAGTATATTCTGTATGCTAATATTAAGGAATAGCAAACTTTTTATGCTTAATAAATGACCAGGATTATGCAGTTCATCCAAAGAGATAAACATCTTACAGTCTACACTACTGTCCAGCTAATCATGCTAAAGGTGATTAAGAGCATCATGATAAACATTACAGCTTTTGTTTTGTTTTTATTTTACTTTAATTTTTTTTATTGTATTTTCTCTTCCATTATAATTAACAATCTGAATGATTATGGCTTTGCTTTTGTATTTGTGTGTGCTTAATCTATCTTTTATGAAAATAGTCAATGTAAATAAAACTATTTATTACACATGTATTTATTGATTTCTTCTAAAATCTCTTTTGTTGATGACTATAAACATAAAAAAAAAAAGAAAGAAAAGTGAATCTTTTCACAAAAGTCATGATCTTGAATTAACATGAAACATCTTGAATTATGTCAGCCCTATTTTTGTAATTTCTCTAAAAAAATAACTTACCTAAAAGAAAATATCTATTCAAAAATTAAAATGTAGAAGATAGTAAAGAATGTTGAATTTTAATTTATAAAATAAATGTCAATTTTCATGTTTTTAAATTTGTAAAGTATAATGCACAAATTTACTCAACAGGCATATTGTATATTGCAAGTCTATTAGAAGAAATCAGTTAAACTGGTTAGTTATCAATTTTAAATTAAGAAAATATTTGAAATTTTCCAAATTGAAAAGTTGTTGTCTATTATTAAAACCACATATTTAAATTTGATTTAGCATTAAACAAAAAATGCTTTCCATAAAACAAATGAAAAAAATTGTCTAAAAAATTAATGAAAACAAAATTAAAGCACTGTATAAAATCCATTTTAGAATGTTAAAATTTTGTTTTATATTTTAATTCAATTTGGTAAAATTAAATTTTCTGACATAGTATCTTTTTTATTGTAACATTTATTATGCATTTATAGGGTTTTGTTACAAAATATATAATGGAATTTAAGGCTTAAAGTAATTATAGACTACCAAATATTTTATTTGAATTGCAAGTAAAACATTAGATTATGCTTTTTTTTTTAATCACATTTAAGCCACCTTCTGAGAATACAAATGTTTATTTGCATAGAACTTCAGTTAATAATTGTTCTGAACTTTCATAAAAGCAATAAATTGAGTAAATATAGAAATATGCATCTTTTTTAAAAAATTTAATGCCTTTCACAAAATATTCTTGAAAAGCATTGAAACTCACACACACAATTAATGTAAACCAGAATTTAAAAAAAAAAAATGTGTCAATTACATTAATTGTGTGTGTGAGCTATGACATTATTTTTAGACCATATACATTGCAATATTTTGGTTGTAGAGCAATATAATAAATCTTGAGTGAAATTTCTCATAAGTCCGATCTTATATTGTAAAATAACGACGTGAACTAATTAATATTATATTCAACCTATAATTAATTTTGTATTTGATTGTATATAAAAATAATTTAGTAAAATTAAAAAGTTTTTTAAATGGATATAAAAAAAATGTTATATTATAATAACTGCATTGCACTTAATTAACTTTAAGAACACCACAAATTACAGATTTAATTAATACTTCTATTTTATATTTTTAAGTCTTTAGTGAAACAATTTAATATACAGGTATACCTGATTTATATACTGTAGTAAAGAGCATTAAATTATTATTTCGATCTGTGATTACTTTATTTTGGTGGATACAGAATTTTGCATATTTTTCCTTAGATAAAAATGAAACAATCACAATCAATTAAAAAAACAAATATGGTTTAATATTTTTCTCCCATAAATTTCAGTATTATTAATTACTTTCTTCAGTACATAGTTAGTATATGACAGCAATAATATCATACAATAATTATCAGGGTTTTTTTTTTTTTTTTAAACATTGGTGGTCCTTTTTAGCAGGAACTGCGCAGCATTTGCATGTACCCGTAAAACTCTTACCAGGAAATCTGACCATCGAAGTCTCCTCACTTTTGAAAGCAGTGACAACAATGCCGCCAGCTGATTCGGACCTCTTTCACGTTGTCACTGGTCGGGTAATAACTATCATTTTTACACTGTTTTTTAGGCAATATGGAATTGAAATGATTATTTATGAGCAAGAACAAATCTTCAATCACACTTTTGATTTTTCATTAGATTTATTTAACATAATTAACTAATTGTCTTAATTTATAAAGTTAATTAAAAGTGAATTTTGGATTCACATTATCCAAAAACTCCCAATTTTTTTAAGCCAAAAATCTTGATTTCATTTCCTATAACATACTAATGGGATGAAAGCTTGCTAGCTTGAAATTAAATTTTTTTTTTTTTAAAGACATTTCTGACTTTACACCTCATTTTGAAGGATGTGTTCTAGAAAGCTGCTACCTTAAGAGAAAATTATTCATTTATTAGCGTTTCATTTCACTACACAGGGCGCATAGGAAAGTACATTTACAGAACTTTCGAATTGAGTGGTATACAACGTCAGTAAGATAACAGTAATGTAAAACGAGGGCCTAAATGAGCGAGTGTTTAGCGCTCGGTGCCACAGGTTTCGGGTTCGAGTCCCGGCGGTACCATTGATGTTTGTAGTGATTCGGTATCCACTTTAAGCCGTAGATCCCGGTATAATAATGACTGTAAGAGCGTCATGGAGCCAAGTCAGACTTCTACCTACGGGTGCTCCATCACAATAGAAGCTGCCCCCTTTCCCTCCGTCCACGCGTAGATTACTCATGGGATGTCCGTCCCACTTTGCAGGACACTGAGGATTAGTCTGGCACACACAACAATGTAAAACGACTGCGGCCAACAATAAGCGAAGAGAGAGAGCAGAATTTAACTTCGACAGTTAATTTTCGTTTCATGCAAATTTACATACCTTCATTACAATTTTGTCTAGCTTCAATTGCAAACTTTCGTTCATTTTAAAGTTTTTCTATTAATTTAAGAAATTCTTCCAGAGCCTGCACCAGTAGAAAAAAATATTCTTCGTGAATCATCAAGAATATAAATTAGTTACTAGTTCATAAATTTAAAGAAAGGAATAAAAAACTTAATGTACTACTATAGAAATGAACAACATTATTGTAACACATTTAATTCAGTATACCAAGTCAGGGCAGCATTTAAATATTGTGTAAAAACTAATAGAATAAATTCTTTTAATTAATCATTTTCTTAATTCAAAATCATCAAGTAATTTCTTTAAAAAAAAAAGTATTAATCTTTATTTGCGTGAAATTATATTTATTTTAAAGCATGCAATCCGTTTTATTTTTTTATGAAATAGTACCAAATCATAAATAAAAGTATCACTGTTATCTAATCGTAAAGCATTTTTATTTACTTAATAATTCATTCAAATAGCTAACAGATAAATGCGTGTTTCTTTTGACATAGTTAAACTTTCACCCGTAAAAGTGAACTTTTAATGTTCAGACACATTCTAAATTAAACGCAACTACACAGTTGCGTTTAATTTAGAAAGTTAGGATTTCGAAAAATTTAAATACAAGATATTTATTTGGTGAAAGCAGATTTTTGCTGACTGTTAAAATACTAAAAACATCTCCTAATAAGAATTTTCCTAGAAAAGAAATCGGAACTTGAAAATATTTGAAATAAAGTATACAGTAGATAAAAACGCGTTTTTGGAAAACTAGCCATCCGATGCGCTCATATTAGTCATGAAAAAGTTGTGGCTCAGAATCAAATAAAATCGGCAAATAATTCTTGAAGTAAAAATGATTCTGATATTCTATTAAAAATTCCTAAATTCAAATTTTATCACAAAAAATTGTTTAATGTACAATGTAAAAACTGCTTATGGTTTTTACTGTAGTTAATCTAATAATTTATTTTCTTAAGATTTTCACATTCCAATTTATCTTTTAGTATATCCTTTATCTTTTTCTTCATTCGATATCACAGTAATACTGATAAATTGAGTTTTTTGCAATCTATGAATAGTAAGATTCTTTTAAATTCAGAATTGAGCTTTTCAAAATGTTATTGTTTGCAAGTCTTATTGATCAATTAATGGAAATGTAACATCTTATTAGAGTTATTTAATTAGTAATTGAGAAAAAATGCAAGCATTTATCGGTGAAATGAGTAGCTATTTATAAGAATTGTTTTGGAATCTGATAGAGAATCAGAAAGTTCCCTGTAGATTATTGAACATTTGGTTTTCGTAATACTAATTCAATTATTATTGCGCACCTTTCAATATATACACACCTTCCCGTGAATCATACTCCACAGTACGACAGCCACTAATTTAAGGAATATTTTCTTCCACATTACCTTCAAGCTGTCGTGTAAAAAAAAAATAATCCACATACTTTAAAATAATTTAATAGAAGAGAACACTGACTTTTTTTTAGTATTTCCAAAATAAATGCAAAAAAAACATGTACTTAAAAATTAAATGTAATTTGAATGATCTTGCTACATTTAAGCTACTACTTGCTGATTTAGTTTTTATTCGGCATACATTCTTGGATTTTATCTATTTAATTCAGACATTTATGAGCCATCACATTATTCAATATAATAATTATCAATTTAATTGGAAATTGTTTATTTTCAGAGCAATTAAAAAATTATTTTTCCTTTAAATTGAAAAGGATTTACTTATACTTGCATGCTAAGCAATAATAAAACATTTACGTTTTATTAAAACTTTTGAATTGCAGCATATTATAAAAAATAATGATAAAGTTAGTTTATTTATTTAATTATTCAGTTTCAATTGATAAAATTATTCATTGTACTTATTTATACGTAAAAACTAAAATTTTAAAATTACAAACTATGTTATTCCAGATTTATAAATATTGGAAATAAAATATTTAAATATTAAATAAATTAATAATAAATAAAATAAATATTAAGTTTAATAATTAAATAAATAAACTAATAAATATAGTTACATTTTTTAAAATAATAACATACATCGATATGTTTATCGATTCAATTTTAAGTCAATGGCATTATAAATATAAAATTACAGCATAACTAAGAATATAAACGTATGATAACCATTGATTATCTGATTATAAGTGTGTGGCTGATTTTTTATAATCTAAAAGTTATCAAACAAAAATTGTAAATAAAAAAAGAATTGCGTGTGTGTGAATAACGATAAAGAATATATAACAAAAAAATGTTGTTTAACAAAAATCAATGAAAACCTACCTTCAACTGTTGGGCTTACAAACAGTATTACTTAACTCAAGGTTAAATGCTTTTTACAACACTTGCAGAAATGTTTTGATTACTAACTCGTTTTGGATTCATAGCACGTAAAACACTTTTTTTTTTTTTTTCTTGTCTGTTTTTCAAAGGAGTCATATCTTAGTCGTCATTAGAATTTTCTTTAGTGTTATCTAAAATTGTTTTAATAGCTTGTGCGCATTCGCAAAGCTTTCAGAGTAATTTTTTTTTTTTTATCTGTTTAAATCCTCTTAAACAGATTTCTAATTTATTTTCATTTTCGCAATCGATTTTAATTGTTAGGCTTCAATAATATTAGCTGCTTTTCTTCGACAGTTCATGTATTATATTCAATATATAAATTTTCTGTATACATTTGTATCTATATGTAAATATGTTTTTTCTATTTGTATTCTATAAAGAAAGAATAAACAATTATCGAAATTTGAGGTATATTAATTTTACAACTTACTATTAAATATCGGTTGTTTTATAACTGAATATATGACATAGACAACGGTGAATATCATCAGTAATATATGTGCGCGCAATTAGTCATGACTTCCAAGCTATAATTTATTTTATTAGTAATTCTTCCAAATACCCAATTTGCATCTGTTATAAATCATGCATGACCTCTGCAAGGTTAAATATAAACGCTGTGTTATGATTCACATAAATTTATTATGAGCTTTCAGATTTTTTTTACTCTAAGGAAAACATCAATTAAAACTTTTAGTGCTTGTCTGATCAGTGCATAATGATAAAAAATAAATACCAAATGGTCATTATTTCTGCTTACATAATTAATAAAACAGTTATTTTTTTAATCAAAATAAAATAAACGTATCACTAAGAATTTTCAAGAATATTTTTTCTATGACAAAATAATAATATATAATGTCTACTGAAAAAAACTTAACGTTAATCCAATGGATATATATATATATATATTTTCTTTTTACACAAAAGAAAGAATTCAAATTCTTCTAATTGTACGATAAATCATTTAACAGTGGTACGCTATTTTTCATTAGTTATGAAGTTATGAATTGTCTACTTTTTTGTTATACGTCAAAAATGAAATCTATCATGACATCTTTTAAATATACTTTAAAATCATCATTATTATAATGAATTTCCCATAAATGTCTTCTTTTTTAATTTTTTTTTTTTTACACAGTACAAAATATATATACTATCATCAAGATAATGTGATTAATCAAAATGGTTCACAGAGGAATAAGTACAAAGTACATCAAATGTATAATTGCAAAACCAAAATGATTTTTAATATCTGTTTTTTTATAGCGTTGGGAATATAATTGTGACAAACATAACATGTCGAATGATTTTCAAACGCTTCTGATTAAAATTAATTTATTACTTGAGTAAAAATTAATTTATAAAAAAAATTTAATTAATTTATAAAAAAATAATTAATTAAAAAATAAATTAAATAAAAAAACTAATTTACGTACTTCCGTGATAGTAGTTTATGTTTTAAACTTCTATAGTATACAGTCACGTATATATAGTTTATATATACGTCATAGCAGTTTCAAGCAATCTGGCCAGTTATTCTTGCACACATGATAAATAATAAAAATTGGTACTTACGTATTAACGGTACCTTGGCGACAGTTGCGCCAATAAACAGCACACGCGCCAACCGCAGCTACAGATTTGGCGCCAATCTACACTTAAAGTTTTTGTTCCAAATAATAAAATATAGATGAAACACTTCATTTAAAATCAAAACGCTTTCAAAATATTTTTATTCCAAATAATAAAGATTGGCGACACTTAAAAACCGCCAAGGTACCGTTAATACGTAAGTACCTAAAAATTAATTGACATCGAATATAAACAACAGATTCTTTTTTAATATTATATCTACAGTTAACGGGGCATTTACTTTCTTTTCACCCTGTCAACATTTTAACTATTACTTTTATATACAAATAAATTGAATATTTAGAAATCAGTTCATTTTACAATGTAAATGCTTAGCGACATTTATTGAATTCGAATATATAAATTTTTTAAAATGTTTAGTCATGCTTTTGAACTAA
>BPLQ01000179.1:1622538-1836971 GCA_021605075.1 Caerostris darwini
TCCGACTTTAAATTGTATTCGCTGAAATTTTTATTTCACATATAAATAATGCAAAATGGTAGGAGGAAAATGTATGGAAAAAGTAGAATTACAATCAAAACATTTAAAAAAATTAATATGCTGTTCATTTTCATAATGAAAAGGAAAATGAGAAAAGGATACTAACATGACTTTTATACATGAATAGAATAAAAAAAAAACTTATTCATAATAAACGATTTACATGACAGCATACAGATTTTATCCAAAAAAAGAAATAAATATCACAATGAAAAAAATTGAGTTTTTAAAGTGTTAAAACAAAAATCAAAAGATTTTCTAATTAATTTTAAAATTCTGAAATTACTCCAAGAATACTTCAGTGATTTTTCAATTCCTTCTATTAGCTCACACTCTCCCTATATATATATTGTTCAAATTTTCAATGCTTAATAAAATACTTTTTATTCGTTCACTCAACTTCAAATACATTTTTTTTTTTTTGAACATGTAGTGGATGACACTGGATGTTAATACAGTTTTTTCAAATATTAATTCATTCGTTAAATTTCATTAATTAATTTTAGTTTTTTTTTAAATTTAAGTTGCATGTATCTGCCAATAGATGGCGCAAAATAAAGTTTAAAAAATGAATGAAAATTATTTATAAAAAAAAACTTTCTGCAATAGAGTGGAAAAAAAGTAGGAATTGACTTTAAAATTTTTTTTTATATATTACTTGTTTTTTCTCTGATCATGACTAATTGTCTGATGAGAGAATCATTGAAAATGATTCATTCATTGATTTATTCTGAGTTTTAGAATGTTAATTCGTTCAATTATTCATTTTTAACTTACAATACATTTCTCACGTGTCTCACCCGTCGTCTATACGGAATATAAAAGCATGGATAAGTATTATTTGTACATTTGATTCATGCAGTTTTTCTACAGATGAGTGATGTAATAGTTTTCAACGGACAAATTTTTGTGAATCATTTATGAGACTGGTTTGTTATATTTACTTTTTATTCCCTTTAATTATCTGGTTTAATGAAAAAAATTTGCGTCGGCTTGGGAAGAGCTATTTGTTCATTTTTTATTTCTTATTCAATTAGAATTTGCTCGTATTGCGTTGCTTTAATTTAAGTCACTATTAACTTGATCATAAGCATAATTTATATCATGCTATTGAGAGTTTTTTAACCTCTTCAGGACACGTCTGTGTACGTTTCGAATTTTTTTTTTTTTTTTTTCCGCTTTCCTTCTTTTATAATATGATTCTTTTTTTATTAATAAATTAAAATTATTAAATAACAATTTATCACAAAATTCATAGGCAAATAAAAAACTCATCATATTATATTTTCTACGTAATAAAGTTGTTTTATAAATAGTGTAACGTTAAACTTTAAGTCACTATCCTAAAAGCGATAGAATTCAAAGATCCATCAAGACATTATGGCTAATAATTGACACACTCGCTACAAGCGAAAAAAATTTAAAAATCGACACATTTGGATGTATGAAATCTTTATTCGTAATTTATCATTAAGCTTTAAGACTACATATGTGGACATTCATCATCATCATCATCATTGGCTCAACAGCCCCATTGTGGGCTAATGCCGTCTACCTACTGGCAGAGATAGGAGATGTTTCCTTTTTACGGGGTAAGGTTGTCATCCCTACGCCCAACCCTTTACTGTCGTATTAGACGGGACCTACAGTTTAAAGTGGATTCCGAACCTCTACAAACATCCATGGCACCGCCGGGACTCGAACCCTGTGGCGCCGAGCGCTAGTCATTCGGCCATCAGGCCCCATGTGGACATTATTTTCTTATTGATTGTTTTTCCGAGTCACTGAATGGATATAAATGTAAAATGAATAAGACAAATAAAAATAATTAATTTTTTTTTTTTTCAGTTTCAAGATTCTTCCTTGAAAATATGAGATATACAAGATTCATAAACAATTAGTTCTATAAAAAGTATGTTGTAAGTGGCTATTCTTAGGGAATAAAAATTCTTGTAACAGTCAAAACTTGTTATTTAAACTTATTTTAGAATATTCAAATATTGGAACTTTTCTGTATTTTCATCAATTTAAAACAATTTTTCAACATAAATTATGCTAGAACTACATCCTTCCAACTTGAATGTTCTCTGTTTTCTCGCAAATAAAGTGTGTCCATAATTACGAAAAATGTTGGACTAGCTGTCAACAATAAACATAAAATATCTCAAAATTCTTCTTTGACTGTTCTTTATTATATTTAATTCGATCCTGTAGAACTTTTTCCCTGGTAACCAGTTTAATTTTTGTTCATGCTGTCCTCAAATAAGGCAATTTGGGAACTTAAAGGAAGAAATCTATTTATTGGCATATTAAAAACAACGTAATCCCACGTTTAAAAATGAGTTCTTTTTTTAATGTTTTGCAAATAGCCTTCACGTCTATGGACTACATGAAAACAGCTGGAAGCTTAGGTCTGTTATATCAAAAGGTCAAGGCGAGTAATACAATTCACCGACTGTTGGCACGATCTTTTACTTAGCTACTTATTTTACGGAATCATTAATTTCGACTTATCCCGAGACCAGAGACTCTTAACCATTCCGAAGATTCTCGTAATACATTAATGTAATAATCCTTAACTCACCGTACTCAATCATTCTAACGCCTCTTGTCATATCTGTGGATTACATTTCAAAGCTGGGATAATTTACTACTGTGTCCAAAAATTAAGACCAATTATTTATTTTTTTCAAAAACTCTTTATTTATTCTTCCAAATTTATTTCATCACCTTCAAAGTAATCCCCTCCGGACACAATGCACTTATGACAACTTTTTTTCCAATCCTCAATGCATGCTAAAAAGTCATCAGCAGGGATGGCCTTCAAAGCGTGCGCTGATTGGGAATAGACAGAAGTCGCACGGTGTGAATACGGTGGTTGTGGAACGATATGGGTTTCAATTTTGGCAAAAAAAATCGCGATGAATCAGTACAGTGTGAGCTGGCACATTCAGTGTTTTCGTACCAATTGAGATTTGACGCCTATGAGGTCCAAAATGGAATTGGCCCATCCTTTTGAAATTCCAACAACATCAGCAAGGTCTCTAATTGTAAATCGACAGTTTGCAAGCACCAAATCTTTAATTTTTTGGACGTGAACTTCGTCGGTCGAGGTTTGATGATCGACCAGAGGGCTCTTCGTCTTCAGTGCGTTCTCTGCTTTCTTTGAACTGTTTGTACTACTTCTAAACATTTCTTTCCGATATAGGAATGCTCACCGAATGCCTTCTGCAACATTCTATACGTTTCCGCGAACAAAATTTAATGCAAGTTCTTTGTTCAATTAATTCAGACATTTCAAAAATCGCCGGAATTAATTTTAGCGTCTCACAAAGCCAAGCGTAACTGAAACACTAATGAATATTTTGACGTCAAATTTCACACAGATGTCAAGGACAGTGCCAGCAACCTAAAAAAGAAAAAAAAAAGGAAATTTCATAAGCCCCAGGAATTTTAAATTGAAAATTGGTGTTACTTTTTGGGCACAGTAGTATATGAAAAATTCGAGATACACAGTTTTAGTTTAAAACTATGATAAAATATTTTTAGTTGAAATGACATAAATCATAGGATTTTACATTTTTTATCACATGCTTTAATTCAGTTCTCAAGCCCTCGCTTTCCGTTTCAGAACCTCAAATGTCTCTGCGGTGTAAATTTCTACCCCACTACCACCTCTAACAATTTTAAATAATTGACAAATATTGTTTATTTTCATTACATTCTAAAATGTGTATTTATTTTCAAGTACGTGCCTTTAAATACTTTCATTTTATTGCATTCATCAGATTGAGTTCTGTTTTTTAAAACTTACTGAAATCCTCCTTACCATGTTGAGTGAAATTTTATTATAAGTAAGTGTGAAAATGAAACAAAGCGTGTAGAGAAGTTTTACCCCATTGCAGATCTAGTGGGATGGTAAACATCCGATATGATGGTGCAAATGAACGACTTGATTGCTTGTTAGAGATGCTAGTGAGATATATGCGGCACAAAATTGCTTTGAAAAAAAAAGAGGGTTTAATGATTAATGTGGAAATTTTTTCCATCTAGTTTTTCTTTTAATATTGTGTAATCTAAACTTTTAATTATTAAAAATTAAATTCGTTTCATTGCCATAATTGTATAATTAATCGTTTTGTTGCCATATTGTTTTTCTTTTTATGCCATTTCCATTCGTTTTATTGCCAAATCCCTCCTAAATGATATTTCCTTCCCTATGACTCTGTTTTTTAATCCGTCTGACTTGGCTCCTTACCAACTTTTCACGTTCACCGCTTACCAATTTTTATCAGTGGTCGAAATATATTTACTTTACAAAATTGTTAATTATGACTTGTCCCGGGTGCAGAAATTATTTCGAAGATTCTCATAATTCCCATAATACATGTAGACTTCTCTCCCAGTCTAACAGATTCATCAAGGCCGGAGTCCCCACTTTTGTAGGGTGGGGCTGTGGTGTCTAGGGGTTAACTTAATAAAATGAAGAAACAGGGTTTTTCTTTTAAGGCCAACAGCTTTTTTCTTAATTAAATATAATAATAATATACAAATATTTACATTAATTCGTTACACACATCTTCCTTCTCATTCTCTAGCTAGGTCAATCAGCTACCCCTTCTGGCCCAGACACGCTTCCTCTCTCTCGTCTCGGTGCTGGCCAGCCTTGCTTCTCCCTTTCTTCATCTACGAGGGTCTGTTCCCCTTCTCCTGGGGTCAGAGTTCAAAGTTGAATACTCCCCACATGATAACAGTCTCTGTCAAAATCACATAACCCGTAGTGTATTACCGCCTGCTGATTAGCAGACAAACAAATCCTACATAAAGTAATAATATCAGTTCAAATAGATGGGAATGCATATAAAAGAAAATTTGAGAATTACTTCACTGGAAATACACGGTTGAAAAAGAATCAGTTTCCAAATAGATATTAATGAATACTTAAATATGAATTTTAATTAATTTATTCATATGTACATGTATTTATGAATTTTCATACACTACTCAGAACGTTGGAATGTCAGTAGAAACACCGCTTTATTGAAAAACTACAGTTTTTGTATGTCAAACAATGACATTTTTTATTTATCTGAAATGAATTTTATATTATTAAATATGAATTTGCACTTTAAAGGCTAGGAAGGCAAAATTAAAGCAACAAGAATATTTGACATGTTGATTCTGCGATAGTTAAACCTAGAGTTTACCAAGTGTCTAAAAGTCGGCGGAAGCATTTCAAAAGATAAGTAAAATTTTGAAAAATGCAAATTATCAACCTGTTGATTATTTTAAATTTCAAACTGTTACGAAAAAAGTATTTAATTATAGGAAAAGACGGGAAAAAAGCGTTTGGTTATTTTATGTGAGTTTTATGGCAAAATTCTGGTTACTATATTGTTGATTTTTCTATAAGAAAACAATTTGGTGATTAGAATAGGACTTTTAGGAATGATTGACATCACAATAATTGCTACCAAAAACATTTGCGATGTTTATCCAAGTGTATTAGATGCTTGTAAATGCCAAAGGTGGTTTTCTAAATTCAGAGACGGTGATTATGATCTTTCCAACTCATATTGATCATAAAGATCAGCAACTATAGACAATGGTGAGTTAACAGCAAAAATGGATGCAAACCCTTATCAGATAATCGAGGAACTATCAAACACTCTTAACCAACCTTGGTCGACCATCCAAAAACATTTGCAGCAGATTGGTAAAGTATGCAGAGCGGATGTTTGGGTCTCGCAGAATCTCTCCGAAAAATCAAAACTAACCTATCCACCAAATGCAACTTATTGCTTCAACAGCACAATACAGAAGCGTTTTTTGATCGCTGGATCATTTTTGATGCAGATGTAAAATATGCCCACTATGATAATCCCAAATGCAAAAAGCAGTGGCTCTCTCCGAAAAATCTAAGTTTACATCCCCAAAAAAGGCGCTTTTGTGTGTTTGGTGGAGTATTCGCGGAATCGTTCATTTGAAGTGCTTAAAAACCTGGGCAGACTGTGAATGCAGATCTTTACTGTGAACAATTGAATCGAGTAAATCAATCTTTAATTGATAAGTGGTCAGCGATTGTCAACAGAAAAGGCTTTATTCTGCAACACTATAATTCAAGACGGCATTAAACAAGACGAATCCTGAAAAAAAGTAATGAATTGAGGTGGGAGATACTGCCTTGCTTACCAGACATTGCACTATTGGATTTCCATTTATTCCAATCGCTACAACACTTTCTATGTGACAAAAAATCCAAAGTGCCATCTCCAAATATTTTGCCAAAAAACAATTAATTTTTATCAATCCAGCATTGAAAATGTCCGCACAAGAAGGCAAAAGGATGTTTATAACGAAGGTGATTATAACATCGTTTAAAAATAAAAACTTCTAAAAAATTTATTTGTTTGAACTTAATTTAAGAAACGATATTATTTTCCAGTCACCGTAATACATAGGTATATCTTAATAGTATATCTTAATAACCAACAGAGTTGAAACTCTTTTGTATAAATAAGGAAGAAGAATATGAAAAAATAACATTATTACAGAACTTACATTCCCATTATCCCCTAGTTTGCAGTAAATTGGAAAACAATGAATAAGATGTTTCTTTTTCTGTGTTATTTAAGTATTTTAATCCTTTATTCAAATCTTAAAGTCTCAAAAATAAATTACTTAGTATAATACTTTATAAACTAGAATTTATATATGAGTAGCAAATATGATCCGACGTTGCCCTGTTACAGAAATTAAAACATTTTTTGTTTTGGGAAATTTAAAAAAATAACTGTGCAGAATTATAATAAAATCTATGCAGATTTTGAATACATCGCCACTAATTAAACCAATAATTTTTTTCACTTTTAATCCATTAGCATTTATTTTTAAAAACATAAAGACATTAGTTTATAAGATAGATTAAAAATTAATATCATAAATTTTCTGTTTTATTTTATTTATATTTATTTATTATTATTATTATTTTTATTATTAATAATTTTTTTTTTTTTGCAATAATTTAACGTGCACCATCTGGTGGCAATAAGAAAGGTTATTTAATTAATAAGGAAATAATTAAAGGGCGGAAAGCAAGGGGAAGAGGGGAATGTCCAAGTTTTAAAGTATTCGTACTGTATTTTAAAGTACTTGTATTGTATTTGTCATGTACATAAGTTATAGTCTACTCGTCACTTATGTACATGACAAATTTGAGAGCTCCATGTTGAAAACTGTGAATTTGTAGAAAGGACTAGCAAGCAGAATTTAAATTTTATATATTGCATGAGACAAGCCACTATAAAAGTAATAAAGTGTTTATATGTGATATGTGCATTACAACTTTACATGAATAACAAATATATTTTTAAGAATAACACGATCGAAGTTTTAATGAGTATATATTTTTTTCTAAAAGCATTTTACTTAGGTAAATGATAAATTAATAGCAAAAAATTTTAAGATTTATAGTGATTCCCATACGTATTCATACACTTGGACTTTTTAAATTTTTCTTAGTTTGGATTTTTTTTTTTTAATTATTAAATCCTATTTTGGACTTTTTAAATTCATCTATCGTATTTCAGATTTTTTGAATTTATCTATTGTATTTTACAGACTTAATATTAAATCGGTTATCGATGATTTTTTTTTTTTTTTTTTTTTTCCCCTTTGGCAGTTTTATCTGTATTTTAAATAAGCTGCGTTACATAATAAAATATTAATCGTAAAAAAAATTCTGGATAAATTAAATTTCTGCTAAAAGCGCTTTAAATATATTCTGTGATAATAGGGTTCTGTAATAATAGGGTTTTATATTCTGTAATAATAAATTTTGTATTCTATAAAAAAAAATCTACCTTTGCGCCAATAACATAGAGGAGTAATGTCCAACAGGAAATATTGTTGGCATAAATCGCCAATCTATCATCTCATATGTGTCCTGAAATACATGCCCGAAACTACTTCTAAATGACTGTAGTATATTCCATAGTATTAATATAAGCTCAATTTTCCTCTGTAATACAAAGTAACAAGTAACGTACAAATTAATGGCAAAGTGACCATCATCACGTCACTCTTGACAATAGCCAACGGCCATACCATGCTGAATATACCGGTTCTCGTTAGATCACCGAAGTCAAGCATCATTGGGCGCGGTCAGTACTTGGGTGGGTGACCACCTGGGAACACCGCGTGCCGTTGGCATTCACAAATTTGGGACCTGAATGGCAGAGTGTCTAGCGCTCTGGCACTCGGTGCCACAGGTTTCGGGTTCGAATCCCGGCGGTACCATGGATGTTTGTAGTGGTTCGGAATCCACTTTAAGCCGTAGGTCCCGGTCTCCTATGAGTCACGGAGTCAAAGTCAGACTTCTACCTACGGGTGCTCCATCACAACAGAAGCTGCTTCCTTCCCCTTCAATCATGAGTACGTATGGGCTTGTGGGCTTGGCCAGCCAAGTGGGATAAGAAACAACAACTCCTGACAATAGACAGTGACAATTTTAAAAGACACGGGAGAATTAACTTGGTCCCAAGCTGACAACCCTGATGCGGGCTCTATTTATTTACTTAAATTCAATTAAGCTCGCATTCTAGCTCATCCATTTTATCCGCAGTCGAATGCCTATGGACAGGGCCGGATTTTCCTATAGACTAACTAGGCTTCAGCCTCAAGGGCCTCAAGATCAAGAGGGACCTGCATTCAAATTGTTAGTAAAATTAGAATTACACTATTCTAAAAACAGTAAACACTAAAACACTGAATCAAAAATAAGAAGAAATTTTACACATATGAATAATAAACAAACATAATAAGTAATTTACAAACTTAAAAATGGGAGGTGAAAGGGCCCCATAAGTGGAATAGCCCAGGGCCTCTTTTCATCTAAATCCGGCCCTGCCTATGGATTCGTTGTTCTCATTAAGTTGCTCAAACTCATGTGCGTATGAGAGATCTATAAATTTAGTCGAATGAATCTTTTCATAATATGAACTTTACCATCGACTTTTTCTCAAGATCATATCTTATACCCATTAGCATCATTCATACAAGAAAGAATCCTAATGTTTCTACAAGTTGGAAACACAGTAATATCTGCAACCAAGCTTTCAAACATACACCATTCAAATTAACAAAAGAAATTCCTATTTGCAGCAACTGTCTGGAACCGTTAGTGTGCATGAAACCCTCGTTCTTAAAATAAAATTTATCTTTACCAGACATCGCATTGAAGGATCTTTTTAAGATACAAGAAAATAACAATTCGCGACTTGTAGCTAGCAAAGTAAGAAGCAAAAAGACCCCTTTTTGGTCAGTTCCCGTGTTTTATGCTACCCTCCCGGATGTGATGTCAGAAGATGTGAGTAAAAATACTTGTGAAACATTCTAAAAGCAATAAAGCTGATAAAATATCATTTCAAATTACAACCCGAAAGTTTCAAAAACAATGAATGGCTCAACATCTCCTAAAAGCCTGGCGGTTGGTTTGCAACGTCAGCGTGGGAAGGCGTTCAAAACTTGAGATTAACTGACAGAGGGTTTTATTATAATGAAAGTAATTTTAGTGCTATTTTATAACCAACGTTAAAATAATTTGCTTCTCTAGACACATTAAAAGATCTTGAATTCTTATTTTCACAAATTATCTATCATTTAATTTATAAACCGTTGTAACCGTGCTTCCTCCTACACACCGGCAAGAGCGCCTCTCTTTGCGTTTTAGAGAAATGGTCGGTCGACCTCGAAACTCTCACCCGAGAGGAAGTACAGCGCAACCTGCTCTCCCACAGAGAAAAGGTTTTGTTTGTAGTCCTTCATACCGGGAGGAAATATACCTAGCGCATTAGTTGGCCTATAGACTCTCACCCGGAGAAGAAGTATATTTCACTCACCCTGCGCGTAGCCAAGTATCAGATTTTCGGCTTAGAATGAGTCCTTCCACGAATCAATAATGATCTGTCCTTAAATGTGTTAAGTATTGTATGTCTGTAGTGTGAATGAGGGAAAAACAGAGTGTTTCTCTTTTAGCCACATTTAATACATACTATCTACAACAATGCGTACAATAAAAGTTAATATCATTATTTATTCTGGATTACACAAAACATTTATTGCCATTTTCATTCTTCTAACTGTGTGTCACAGCGTCTGCCGTCATTAATTACCAACAGTCCTCTGCCCGTCTTCTCCTCTTCTCCTGAGTTCAGAGTTCAATCCTCCCACGTATGGAAAAACTCTCCGTCGACACATAACCGTCAAGTGGCGACATCTGCTGATTACCAGTCAAACAAATCTTACATAAATTATCTAAATTTTCCAGAAAATTTTTTTTTAATAAAAATAAGGAACAAGAAAAAATTGAGCAGACGATAATATTTATCACTTTCATATAATAATTACATTTGCTATTTTTTAAGACAAATGGCAGAATATTTTATAGGGCTTTTAGTAACAAATACAGATTGTATATATTTTACTCTTTTATTTAATTTATAATATCGGGCTGCAACTGTACAACATCAAGAAATTCTTAGGTTTTTCTACTCTTTTGTACTTTTCAAATAGTTAAATTTAAAAGACATGCAAGATAACAAAACATTTAACTCATTATATACTACGGTGTCCAAAAAGTAAGACCAATTATCAATTTAAAATTCCCGGGGCTTATGGAATTTCGATTTTTTTTTTTCTTTTTTAGGTTGTTGGCACTGTCCTTGACATCTGTGTGAAATTTGACGTCAAAATATTCATTAGTGTTTGAGTTACGCTTGGCTTTGTGAGACGCCAAAACTGATTCCGGCGATTTTTGAAATATCTGAATTAATTGAGCAAAGAACTTACATTAAATATTGTTTGCGGAAACGTATAGAATGTTGCAGAAGGCATTCGGTGAGCATTCCCATATCGGAAAAAAATGTTTAGAAGTGGTATAAACATTCAAAGAACTCAAAGAGCGCGTTGAAGATGAAGATCCCTCTGGTCCAACATCAACCTCAACCGACGAAGCTGATGTCCAAAAAATTAAAGATTTGGTGCTTGCAAACCGTCGATTTAGAATTAGGCTGCTGATGTTGGAGTTTCAAAAGGATCGGTCAATTCCATTTTGAGCCTCAAACGCGTCAAATCTCGATTGGTACCGAAAACACTGAATGCGCCAACTCACACTGCATTGATTCTTCGTGACTTTTTCGCCAAAAATGAAACCCATATTGTTCCACAACCACCATATTCACACCATGCGACTTCTGGCTATTCCCTAAACTCAAAAGACTACTCCGGGGACACCGTTTTGAGTTTATTGAAGACATTCAATTTGAATCGACGCGCGCTTTGAAGGCCATCCCTGCCGATGACTTTTTAGCATGCATTGAAGATTTGAAAAAAATATTGCATACGTTTACAAGACCAAGGTCTAATGTCCATTATATTGGACATATTAAAGAGAATAGCTTTCTTGGAAACTATCTATATTTTTTCATTCTTTGTAAGAAATCTTAATTACCTGTCTTGTGTAATTTTTTTTTTATTTCAGCTTTAATAAAAAATGGTAAAAAATATAGTTTTCCATAAAAATTCCTTGAATTCCATAAGAATAATCTTGTATATAAAATGAATATTAGAACCAAAATGGTTCAATTATCTTGATCAAATTAAATATAGTAATATTAGGTTGGGGAAAAAGAAATCCATTATTTTTTCGATAGATGGCTGTAGTGATCGATATCACGTAAAGTATCAATTAAACAATTTCAGATTTATGCTCGTTAGAAAGGTGGCACTTCGTACTAAAATAATTCTTTTTCTGTTTTTTGTTTGGTCCATTCAGTTGGGAGTTACAGGGTGCTAAAAATGGAAGTGAACAAAGAGAAAATTCGGTACATTTTACAGTTTTTCTTTGACAAAGGCGAAAATGCAAGCCAGGCGGCTAAAATTGTGAATGGTGTTTATGGTTCCGATACTGTAACAGCCAATTATGTGCAATTTTGGTTTCGTAGATTCCGTTCAGGAATTTTTGATGTTAAAGATGCACCTCGCACAGGTAGGCCGGTCGTCGAAAATGTCGATAAAATCGGAGAAATGATCGAAGTTGACCGGCATGTTAGCAGTCGTAACATCGCCCAGGAGCTAAAAATCGACCATAAAACAGTTTTAAACCATTTACACAAATCTGGATTCAAAAAGAAGCTCGATGTTTGGGTGCCACACCAATTAACAGAAAAAAACATGATGAACCGAATTTCCATCTGCGAAGCCTTGGCCAAACGGAATGAGATAGACCCATTTCTTAAACGGATGGTGACTGGAGATGAGAAATGGATCACATACGATAACCCTGTGCGAAAACGATCGTGGTCAAAGAGCGGTGAAGCACCTCAAACGGTGGCCAAACCAGGACTAACGGCCAGGAAGGTTCTGTTATGCATTTGGTGGGACTGGAAGGGGATTATTTATTATGAGTTGCTTCCATATGGCCAAACGCTAAATTCTGATCTCTACTGTCAACAACTGGACCGTTTGAAGATAGCGATTGACCAGAAACGGCCAGAATTGGCCAACAGGAGAGGTGTCGTGTTCCACCAGGACAACGCTAGGCCACACACATCTACAGTGACTCGCCAGAAACTTCGGGAGCTTGGTTGGGAAGTTTTAATGCATCCGCCATACAGTCCGGACTTGGCACCAAGCGATTATCATCTTTTTCTTGCATTGCAAAATTTCTTTAATGATAAAAAATTGGCATCTAGGGAGGATTGTGAAAATCGACTACTAGAGTTTTTTGCAAATAGAGACCAGGACTTCTATGAGAGAGGCATTATGAAGTTACCTTTAAAATGGCAACAAATCATACAACAAAACGGTGCATATTTGACCCAAATCGGACAATCCGAAGTATGTTAAATAAAGTCCTGAAGTTCATATAAAAATAATGGATTTCTTTTTCCCCAACCTAATATTTCAATATTTGCACATTTTTAAACTACGATTAACTAAACTTAACAGTAGCATATAAACAGACATAGCTTGGCCATAATAAATAATAAAATATATTGGTTAAATGAAACAAAAATTTAAAAGAATTATATTTTTATAATTAACATCATTTGTCATTCCATTTTTTAAAAACAATTATTATAAAAATTGTTAACTTTTTATTTATTTCTTATAAACAAAAAAGACTTTTACATAAAATTTCAATAAATTTGTTGATAAATGCTATAAAAACTTTACTGTAATAATCTCTTTTCACATTAATTTTTTTTATGTTTGACACATAGCTCCACATGCTCCTAGAATGTTTAAAAATTCAACATGGATTATATATATATATACTTATATATGTTATCTTTTTCTACTTATTTCAATGAGTTTGTGTAACAAAACATTAAAAAATACTATAACAATAAAATATTGTAAGATTGAAAAGTGTTATGGTGCCAGAATAAAACACGTAGCACAAAAAAGTGAACTGTAAAAAACACGTCTCTTTTATTCGAAAACCAAACGCACACTGGCGGTGTTACATTTCTTTCTCCCTCAAGTCAGCTCACGCCCACAGACAGGATGCTTATATTATCGGGCGCTGACTTCCACTATGCACATAAAGCTATTTATCCATGAGGCAACAAAAAACATTAATAACGCTCATAAAGAATTTAAATATATAAAAAAAATAGTTAATTATCTTTAAATGATTGACAAATGTCAAAAAGCATAAAAATTAATAGCACTCTTAAAATCATGTGAGCACAAAAATGACTATGGAATAAGGGCAAGTAAAAATATGCTTCTACTACAGAATATAGAGAAGCTGTTCTCTCCCCAAGCTGCTATTCCCCAGACCAGGGATGGGCAAACTACGGCCCGCGGGCCAACTCCGGCCCGGCGGAAGGTTCTATCCGGCCCGCGGATAGAATTTTAATTTGTCCATCCGAGGCAAATTAAAAGAAATATTTATTTATATATTATATATCCATCTCCTTTTCTACTTTGATAAAATATATTTTTTTCTTCCTTTTTCTTCAAAGGACAGGTGATCTTTTTACTTTCTCTATTTTTGTTCTACAAAACATAAATCGACGAAAATAGCAAGCTCATAGTTACAGCTTTCAATCGGTAAAGCGTTAAAAGCGGAAGTTCTTTGTTTGTTATAGCTGTTGATTGGCGCCAACAAGTTTGAGTTTTACAAATCATTATCGAAAGTAAGTTTTCCAAATTAAAATCAGTACTATGTTTGCTTCATCTTATACATGTGAGCAAGTGTTTTCAACTATGAACCTTAGAAAGAATTATTTCAGAAGTAGATTGACAGATGAGCATTTAGCCTCGTTCCTTAGAATCAGTACATCTCACTTCGAACCTCAATATAAGGAACTTTTAAAAATGAAATCGCAATTTCCTTCATCTCATTAACCTATTTAAATTTTGATACTTTAATATTGCTTTTAAAATTTTAGAAAAATTTTGGCCCGGGACCGAAAATGTTTGCCCATTCCTGCTCCAGACTTTTATTTCTTTCCTCCTTCTGAAATGTCCCGCATTTCTTCCTAAACATTTTCTCTAGCTATCACCGGTAATTCTTCAGCGGCATGATGACCAATTGGCTAGCGCTCTGGCCTTTGGTACCACAGGCTTCGGGTTCGAATTTTTGCTGTGGCATGGATATTTGTTAGTCGTTCGGAATCCACTTTAAACTGTAGGTTCCTGTCTATTTAGCCCTCTTGTTGAATGGTGGAAATGCTGCTGGTAATTAAAACACTATTTAGAGATAGATTTCTCAACTCGAAAGCTAGTTCAAGCGATGCCTCGCTCATAGTTTCAGAGAGGATTTTGTTGGGGTATTGTTCTTTTTCCTAAATATTAATAAAATGAATAGTTAGGAAGTATTAAAAAAATATTGTCTGTTGGCTTTTTAAAAAGAATAAAGCTGCACTCGCACCGGATACTACAAATGCAAAATTGTAACCAATCAGAAGCCTGTTTCCTCGCTTCACGGTTAACTTAAATTCAGGTCAACTTTTCGATGCAAAAAGCGGGTTTTACGTTTTGCAGGAATAAGTAACCTGTTACCTTTTTCCATGATTCCTCATTCTCTCCATAACGTAGCATTATTATGATGTCACCATGAAGTTCCTTTCAGTTGGCGCCAAAAAATAATTGACTGCTTTCATTTTGTTCTGTGTTTTAATGCGTGTGGCATTGCATATTGAATTAAACTTCTAAAGATAGGCATTTAATGCCAAAGGTTCATAAATTGTTCTTTAATGTTTATTGTTTTTGATTATTAAGAATATGAATGTTCTTAGTATGAAAATTAATATGATTTTATATTTTCTATAATATTTATATAAATTCATAAAACTTGTATTGATCTGTATTTATATATTTTATTTGAACTCATGAGGTTAACTTTATTTCGTTTTTTTTTTTCCTTATTAGACTTCAAGATGTTTTGTAAAAGAGTTATTTATGTTTGAGTCATCTGAAGATATGGACAGACAAGCTTCCAGTCCCTCCAATGATCGTTCCTGCATCTGTACAAATGACTACATTCGCTGCTTTACATCCTGCTGAAGGTTTGCCTAATCCAGGGATGGGCCAACTTCGGCCCGCCGGAAGGTTTCATCCGGCCCACGGATAGAATTTTAATTTGCCGGTCCGAGGCAAATTAAACGAAATATATATTTATATATTATATATCCATCTCCTTTTCTACTTTGTTTAAATATTATTTTTTTCTTCCTTTTTCTTCAAAGGACAGATGATCTTTTTACTTTCTCTATTTTTGTTCTACAAAACATAAATCGACGAAAATAGCAAGCACATAGTTACAGCTTTCAATCGGTAAAGTGTTAAAAGCGGAAGTTCTTTATTATTATAGCTATAGATTGGCGCCAACAAGTTAAGAGTTTTACAAATCATCATCGAAAGTAAGTTTCCCAAATTTAATATCTCACGCCCAGAAAATCAGTGCTATGTTTGCTTCATCTTATATATGTGAACAAGTGTTTTCAACTATGAACCTCAGAAAGAATTATTTCAAAAATAGATTGACAGATGAGGATTTAGCCTTGTTCCTTAGAATCAGTACGTCTCACATCGAACCTCAATATAAGGAACTTTTAGAAATGAAATCTCAATTTCATTCATCTCATAAACAAATTTAAATTGTAATACTTGTATATTGTTCTTAAAATTTTAGAAAAATTTATCTTGGCCAGCGAAGCATTTTTTTCCCCCGATTTTTGGCCAGCGAACGAAAAAGTTTGCCCATCCCTGATTTAAAAAGATTTAAATGCCTTCAATCAGAGAAAGATACATATCCAAAAAACTGTGAGGACTGTTTAAAATCGTATGCATCAAGGCCTACATTTAATGCTAAATGATAATTTAATGCTACATGCTAAATGATATTTAAATCTGCCAGAAATCTAAGCTGCCTTCTGTATTAGGTGATTTTTAAAATTAATCTGGTTATTGTGATAAAAGTACTATTCGTAACCCAGATCTTGCTGTAAAAAAATGAAATTAGCAATATATGGTAAGAAGTTTCATCACTTTTGAAAAATATTTTAAATTTGGGTGTAGAAAATTATAAAAAAATAATTTGTTCCAGAAAATGTTTAAATTGAGGTAAATTTTATAAAATAAACATACCTATGAAGACCATTTTTCTGTTTGTCCTGAATGTGAAGAGATTTATAATAATCTAGGATGTTTAAATAAACATTTAGTTGATATGCATAATATTTATAAAATTAAAAAAATTTCATTTGATTCTATGGCAAATTTCAAAATATGGTTGGTCATAGAAAGTTCATCCACATTTACATATTTCTGGAAATTAACTGGTAATATAGTGAGAGGGAATCAAAATTTTCACTATTATTCTTGCCAATTTTATAATCATGTTATCAATCGAGGTCAACGTTATGTTTTAAAAATAAAAAAAGAGTCATTCCCACTAGTTTAAGTTGTCTTGTTAGAATTAATGTCTGTGAGGAAAACGAATTAGTCTCTGTAACTTATTATCCTATTTATAATCATCATACTGGATTTCATAATACTAAATACCAACGATTCAAAGATAATACTTGTAATTTAATAAAATAATATTTGTAATCCTGGTAATACTATATTGAAAATTAATAATTCTAACATTTCATTTTACATGCTAAAATTGCTACATCCTTATATAACTGTACAGGAAGAGAAACAAATGAAAAAAGTGTTACCAGATTTCAGAAAACGTTGACTCTACCATACAATTATAGATTCTCTTCTATTCAAGTTAACCAAAAAATCGACAATTTTTAAAACTATTTCTTCTTTAGATTCTTATAAATTTCAATCTGGGACAAACATTTTACATTTTTTTGGATTAATAATATATTAAAAACTAATTTCTGTAAACATGAATTACTATTGCACATTAATTATAGCAGATATAAAATGAAAAACGCTTGAATATTATTACCATAGGTATCATTAGGTAATGCTCCAAATGAAGCTGTTAGGAAAATAGGGTTTTGTTACAGAAATGGTGCTTACTTTTAAAAGATATATTAAATTCTGGCAGCCATTGTCAAATAACTTTTCCAAGTCATTGTCTTCAAAAAGGTTATTTTAATTGTGGTGTTTATATTTGTTATTATGCACATGAAAAAATAAATTATCTTTAATACAAGAATGCAATACTTTTTTATTTAGAGAATATATGTATAAATCACAGGAATTTAATAAAAATGTAGTAAAATGAACAAATATACAAATAGTTTTAAATAATCAATAGAAAAGCAAGATATCAAATTTTGTTCAAGATTATGGATCACCTCTGGTGATGTTCAAGAAGCTGGCAACTTTCTGTAATGATTTCCATATATGTATTTGTATTTATTAAAGCATATTTTAAAAACAAATATCTCATTTAAATGCAATGTGTGTATTCTTTTGTTAGCATATATAAATTTGTTTCAGTATACATATAAAATTTGATTCATTGATACATAAATTTTTTTTAAATATTTACAGCAATGAAAATTCAAATTTATCTTGCAATACTTTACATTAATATATTTCATGTTTATGAGGATACTAATTAAAATTATCTTATGTCTTGGAAAGGGTTTTAACATAAAATTTCAAGTGTTTCAAGTAAATTAAATAAATGGAAAGAATATGTACATATAAGATTAAATTTATAATTACCCAATTTACATTATGTTGTTGTTATCGTGTCCAGGGATTTAAAATAAAACTATCAAAGTTAGATCAAGTCAAAAGTCTTCACGATAGCGGCCGCTAGCAATGGCGCCGCTTCACTATACAGGACTTCTCTTAAGTTGGCCTCGATTGGCACCATACCCAATTGCAAAACATGGGGAGTGAGTGCTGGGCACTCCAGAATGTGCTTAGATGTTAGGAAAGCTTTGGGGCAATTTCTGCAGGGGATGTATTCCCTGGTCTTGTCTGGCAGAATCTTCATCCCTCTGTAATTATTAGTTCTGAGTCTGCTAATAACTGATGTCAACTTACTAGGGCAGTTGAAGTCCGTGATTAGTGTCTTCTTAAAGTTATGAGGAATTAGTCGGCTTTTGGCAACTGCGTTAACATTTGCAAGTGTGATGGTAGTCCTGGAATTTGTCCTCTACATAATTTACATTATGTAGAGGACAAATAAAGTATTGTACTTAATAAAATTAGAATGTTATACACTTATTAATAAAAATGTTAGAAAATTGTTTGACTTCAAATGAATAAAGATTGTGTTTTATTTGCAAAATATTTTTCTGCTAGATGGGTATTGGGAATTAATTAAGTTAAAATTTGGGTAGTAATTTTTGAAATACTTCTTCTTTTCCAAATAAAATTAGATCATTTTATTATAGAAAAAACTTTTCGATAATTATAAAAATTGCCCATTTTAAATTGCCCCATAATTGCCCCATATTGATCAATAAGATATTTAAAGTAGTTCACAAATGTAAATAAGTTCATGATATATATCTACCAGGGAGGATTGTGTTCAGAAAATTGAAGAATTCAAGCCCTAAAACCTAAATGAAACACATTCTGAAAATGCATATTCTTCTCTGAAATAGATACTTATGCTTAAAGAATTCATAAGATTTCTGTAGGCAACGGTAAAGTGCAGCATTTTTTTTTTTCTTCTTCCCCAAGGGAGTCAAGTATCTGATAAGACATTCAGATCAAAACTATTAGAATAGAATAGAATAGAATACATTCAGAACCATTTCAAAGACGTTAAAAGCATAATTCTCTTACACATAAACGTAAAATGTGAACAAATCAGAAATTACCGTAAAGAAATTTCTTATGCAAGCTAAGATTTAGCAGCCATAAATGAATAATTGGAACTCTAGAGCACCTGCACCTGGAAGGTTTTTAAAAGAGTGAAGTGTAGTTCTAGGTCTTAATTAATTTCGAATTTGATTTCTAATAAAAAAATGTATTTCAATAGGAGGGGGGGGGTATAACCAGACATTTTTTTTTTTATTTCCAATGGCAAGAGAAAATGATAAACTCTTACGAGATCAAAACAGTGTAAAACACACACAAGAAAAAGAATATAAGAGAAAAACATCAATGTCTCATCAGCAAATCTCACCAATCAGCAATATCTTTTCACCTCGCAGTCCCCATGCAAGGCTGGGCATCCTGCTATATGGTGCATGTCTATGATCTTGTCTTTCCCCCAGACCGAGCAATTTGGGCTATCAAAAAGGCCAATGCGGTGCAGTTGGCCCACCAGAAGTCTTAATTCCACGACTGATTTTTCACGAGGTTCTTCCGAAATACCTGTTCCAAAATGTTCCTCCAACTCCTTGAGGAGATACGAGCAGTGAGTAATGCCTTCCATCAAAGTCTCCTTTGATTTTTGATATAAAGTTTCATGGAATGAAAAGGGTTGCAAGTATTTGGCTGTTGGACTATCCGAGTGCCCTTCTTAGACAGTAAATCTGCCTGATCATTACCTAAAATGTCACAGTATCCAGGGATCCGATGAAGGACGATGTGTCGCCCCTCTACCGTAACTAAGGAACCCATAACTAAGGAAGCTGTTTCTAAAATGAGTTATGAACCAATTAGAGCTGAAGATATGATCCACAATCTTTTTGGTGGTGTAGAGAGTAAACAGAAGCATCATTTGTACAAAGTATATGCAAACAGTTTCCAAAAGGACTATCACTGTTCTTTCGAAGCATATGATCAAGAGAAAATATGTATTGATATTCCAACAGCGATTTCTGGACCTTGGACTAAAGAGATTGAACAAAGGGGAATATTTCTTAGCGACAAAGAAGCCTGTCTCGATGATTCAGTGCATTTGTTGATAGGTGCTGATATAGCCGGTAAACTTTTTACTGGAAAAATTGTGAATTTATCTTGTGGATTAGTGGCAATGGAAACGCTACTTGGATGGTCTCTTATGGGAAAATTAGAAAATGAAGTGAAAAATGACAGCTATATGACAGTATTGTCTTTACATGTAAACAACAAAAGCATTAGTGATCTTTGGAGTTTGGACACTCTTGGAATATTGGATACTGCAGATAAACAAAGTCAAATGGAAATTGAGAAAGAAACCGAAAAGCTGTTTTTCAATTCTGTTAAACAAAATGAAGATGGTAAATATGTTGTTTCACTACCATGGTTAGAAGATCACCCTGTTCTACCTTCAAACAAAGGTCTTTCTGAGAAAAGATTGAAAAATACTGTTGATAGAATCAAAAATCTTGGTATTCTACGGGACTATGAAAATATTTTTGAAGATTGGAAGAAGGAAGGTATTGTTGAAGAGTTAAATAGTGAAGATCTCATGGATTCTAAGTGTCACTATCTTCCTCATCGACCTGTCGTAAAAGACAATTCAACAACAAAGATAAGACCTGTCTTCGATGGTTCTGCAAAATTCAAAGGAAGTCCATCCTTAAATGACTGCCTAGTAACAGGTCCAAACCTTGTGGAACTTATTCCATCGCTCATAAATAGGTTTCGTATTGAAAAGTATGGTGTGATCGCCGATATACGCAAAACTTTTCTACAGATTAGGCTGAATGACAGTGACAAGGATTATCTGCGATTTCTTTGGTGGCAAGATGGAGATCCAAATCTTGTCAAGATCTACAGACATTGCCGTGTAGTGTTTGTGATAAAATCAAGTCCATTCCTTTTAGGGGCGACATTGAATCACCTATTAGATGGAGCTCCTGATTGCTACAAGATGACAGCTCAACACCTACAGAAATCTATGTATGTTGATAATTGTGTGGCTATTGTTAAAAGCGAGGCTGACTTGACAAAGTTTATAAATGAATCCAGAGAAATCATGGCTCTCGGAAAATTTGAGTTACGTGGCTGGCAACACAATTCTTTTGAGTCCTTAAGAGACAATTGTAATGAATCCCAAAATGCTTCTCCTATCTTACAAGACATTCCAGTTCTTGGTCTTCTTTGGAACATTGAAAGAGACACGTTAAAAATTGATGTCAGAAATGACACGCAGAGTGAATCTGTAAAAGTGACAAAGAGATATATTCTCTCAAAATGTCACAAAATATTTGACCCTATTGGAATTACTGCCCCCATAACTTTAATTCCAAAAATATTGCTCCAAGAAACGTGGAAAATTAAGGCTAATTGGGATGATATTCTTCCAGAAGAAATTGCTCATAAATTTGAAAAATGGGACAGACAGTTACATCAGTTAAACAAACTAGAAATACCAAGATGGATTCAGGGGCATAAGAACTCAAAACATAGTTTGCATGTATTTTGCGATGCTAGTCAACAAGCCTATGCTACTTGCATTTTTTTAAGATCTGTGAACCAACAAGGAGTTACTTGTCATTTAGTAGCAGCAAGATCACGAGTAGCACCTCTAAAAAGTATTTCCATTTCTAGATTGGAGCTATTGGGTTGTTGCATCGGCTTGAGGCTTGCCAAAACTATTTGCACTGATTTAGAAGAACTTGGTGGTATACCTGTTTATTACTGGTCAGATTCGATGAACTGTTTATACTGGATTAAAAATGATGAACAATGGGCAACGTTTGTGATGAATCGAGTCAAAGAAATTAGAACGGGCAGTGAATCTCTTCAATGGAATTATGTGCCTGGAAATCTAAACCCAGCGGACTTACCTTCGAGAGGCTGTTCAGTTAATACTTTGATAGCTCGAAGATGGTGGGAAGGTCCAGCCTGGTTAACAGAGGAAGAAGAATTGTGGCCCATATCTAATTTATACCCTGACAAGAATGTCGTCAATGCAGAAAAGAAAAAATCAGTTGTGACTTCCCTGTTTGTGTCAGATTACGTTAGGGAATTCTTAATAAGATTTTCGTCATTTGAGAAGCTAATACGAGTTACTGCATGGATGATCAGGTTTTGCAGAAACAGTAAACTAGAAAAATCTTGTCGTGTAACAGACATACTTACTCCTGACGAACTGAAAGAAGCAGAAAAAAGAATCCTGTTGATTGTCCAAAGGACATCATGTGTTTCCGGTAAGAACGAAGGCCTAAAAAATATCCCATATGTTGTTGACCAAAATGGACTATTAAGAATGAAAACCAGGTTAACATTTCGGGACGATACTCAAGATTTCAAGTTTCCAGTGATTCTTCCTTCAGATCATCCGGTTGTTACAAGTTTGATTATATCTAAGCACAAAGAACTTTTGCACTGTGGTATTCAGACGTTAATTGCAAGTCTTCGAGAAAAATATTGGATTTTGAAGGCGAGGAAAACAATTAGAAAGGTTTTACGCAAATGTGTTATTTGCAAACGATTCAATGCCAGACATATGGAAGTAATGTTTGCTCCTCTGCCTGAAGATCGAATCAAGGATGCTTCATGTTTTGAAGTCACTGGAATAGATTTGGCTGGACCAGTCTTCTTGAGAGATGGAAGCAAATCATGGATAGTTTTATTTACCTGTTCAGTATTCCGGGCTGTGCATCTGGAACTTGTCTCTTCTATGTCTACTGATAAATTTTTACTTGCATTAAGAAGATTTATAGCTCGGCGAGGGAGACCGGCTATCATTTATACAGATAACGGTAAAAACTTCGTGGGAATCGAACACCTTCTAAAAAGGCTTAACTGGGATCAAGTTGTTACTGATGGAGCTGTAAGTAGAATCATCTGGAAATTTATACCTCCATCTTCTCCCTGGTGGGGAGGATGGTGGGAACGTCTTATCGCTCTTGTTAAAGATCTTCTTAAAAGAGTATTGGGTAAAGCAAGCTTGAAGTACGAAGAGTTAAATTCCCTATTGTGTGAATGTGAAAGCATTATTAACTCCAGGCCTATCACATACGTGTCAGATGACAATGAGCTTGAACCCTTAACACCATCTATGTTTATGAGAGACTTGATGGAATGTGGTGTACCCGATCTTGACAATTTGGAATCTACTAGTCTTCAAAAGAGACATATGTATCGGTTGAAACTTCGTGAAGATCTACGTAAACGTTTCAGACTGGAGTATTTAGGTCATTTGAGACAAAATAAGAATAAAATTAGAAAAACTGATGGCATTAAGGTGGGAGAAATAGTTCTTATTGAAAATAAAAATCTAAAAAGACTCTACTGGCCTTTATGAAGAGTTACTGAGATTTTTCCAGGTAAAGATGGTGTTACACGTCTAGTGAAAGTGAAAACAGCTAGTGGTGAAAAATTACGTCCTTTGCAACGTCTGTATTCACTTGAGATAAATGCAGTTTCTTCGGAACCTCTTCGACATCGAGCATTGAAAGGTACAAGAAGACTTTCTCAATCTACGGAAAAAAATCTAAGAAATAAGATTGCTGATCCCGTGAAATCTAAAGTCGATAACCAACCTGTACTGAACCAGAAAACCAGATTGGGACGTGAGATTAAAACTGTCAAGAGACTTGATCTTTGATCTCTTAATTTAGTTTTGAGTTCTGAATTTTCAGACTCAAAAGGTGGGAGTGTCGCGTACTAGAGCGAAATTGTATACAACTCAACTCCGGAGTTTCCTGTCCAAAATACTACTTCTACTTTCATTGTAAACGGGAATTTCCCCGTATGATATAATGTAAAAATTGATGTTAATAAAATGTGTTCGTTGTGAATATGAGAGTTATTTTTCTTTTGGAAGAGTAGCAATATCTTTGAAGTAATTAAGATATTATTTACCCTTATTTTGAATGTGTTCACTAGCGATAAAAGATCCCTTCTAATTTTACGAGTCAAAAGAATCTGATGTTCTAGTGTTTTAGTAATTTGAAGTTAGTTTTGGTTTTTGTATTACTGAATGCTGGTACAACAATATCATAGTGCATTAAACGAAAAAAAAAAAAAAAATTTGCAACACATTACACCTATATTAGCAACTGACGTAAATAATGTTATACTAATATTGGACGCATTGAATTGGGGGAGAGAATGAGGAATTATGGGAAAAAGTGAAAATGTTACCCATTCCTGCAATGTAGCTCCTCCTAGCAGGTCTATCTAGCACAAAAGACATAAGAGAACTGCAACTTTGCGCACATTCAGTTGTTCCTAATTAATCCGAATAGTGTTGAAAAGTTTTTTGAATATTTGTATTATTCAATTTAAATTTATATTTTCGAATAAGTTATCGATTTGTTTTTGTTCTTAAACAAACGACTTTTGCTTTGAGCTCTTTCTAAGAACAATATTAAAATAAAGAATATGTAATGAATGCGCACTGATAGAAATTTTTCATGTCTTTAATATAATTAATTATTTGATGCATTCTCTTTACGTTTAAATGTCGTATAGTTTTTTTTTAAATATATAAAATAAAAAATATATTAGCGGAACAGACAACATTTCAACTCTAGTGAATTCTATGAAGTGAAATGAATCAAATTACTCTCTCAAATTTTGTTTTCGCTTGGAAGTGTCAAAAGGGGGATTATCGTCCTTATTGCTTCGCATTCCCATATACTCCTTCGATTCAAGAGAAGTGTCAAAAGATTTATTGAAATGGTATGATCTTTTCATTATTTCACCATAAATTCTAATGCTCAATTTCAAATACCGTAGTTTGTATATTATTGCAGTTTAGAGAATCCTTGGATTTGACAACTTTTTTTGTTTTTTGTGAAGTTGACACTAAACAATGGCTAGCGTTTACTAAATAAATACAACGCTACTTCTGTTTTCACTATGTCGGGTGGGATTCAACTACTATTTAAACTTAATTGTGATTTACATACAAACAAAAGCTATTTTAGAAATAATTAACTTTAGTAGCAAATGAAAAATGGCTGTTTGACAATAAAATCATGAATTGCAGTTACTTTTAACAAACAATTAACTAAATGTAATTAAATAAGTTATTCCATAAATTTAAATAAATTGTGTTCAAGAAAGTATTAACTTATTTAATTGCAGATGTTGTAAGCACAAAATAAGACACTGAGCTTATGGGGTCAGAACAAAAGTAGAAATGTCTGTCTGACCAATTTTGACAGTAACTGCCTCCATATTTTAATTGGATGCCAATCTCCCACTCTATAACTATTGATGGTCGATTAAAAGACCAGCCTTCTAGTGGATATGCAATTTTAATTATTGGGCATCTGGGATGGAAATCTGCAATAAATTTTTACTTAGTTTTCAAATTTCTGCTCGCTTGCAGGCTATAGTCTGTTCATCTTTGGTCTAAGAATTATTTTAGCTGTGTAAAATTTATTTAAAAGTAAAGTGATAATTTGATCATGCCATCACTATAAAAACTTTTATAATTTATTTTTAAGGTATTGTTTTTCTACTGTGTTCTTATCTACATCTGAAATGCAAAATATACCTCTTTGATTTTTAAATCTTAAATTTGAGTACTGAGCTGGGAAGGTCATTATCATTAACTAACTGTGAAAAAGTAAAATATTTATTAGTACAATTTATTTATATTTTAATTTTGTGTTATAGAAATCTTTTAAAAATATTACAATATTATAAGAAATGCATTGAATACTTCTAGATCTTATTTTACAACTAGAACTTATTGTATATTTTGCTAAACATTAAAGTGATTAATATTCTTTCATGAAAAGTGTAAATATCATATTTATATCTTTTGGGTTGTCTCGTTCTTTGGTTTCGACTTTTTGACAATTTAAAGAAGCATCATCAGTTCAACCAGGTCATGACATCCATTTTCTCATATTTAAATGAAACTTGATATACTGAATCTTCTTATTGTGCTAAACAATCACACAAAGTATTTCCTCTTTAGATGATCTAATTTCAAATTCTAATTAAACTTTCATCAAGTTATCTGTTTTTGATGTTCACTAAGCCTTATGGGAGAGCTCTGCATAATTTGGTTCCAACTTTTATTTGCATTATTTTACTCCCACCGTCTAACTCTTTTACTGTTTTTGCTAAGTGCCTCCCTCTTACCCCTTAATGAATTAGCTTATAAAAGTTAAGGTTTATTTCTGCAATGTTAAAAGAAATTGATCATCAAATGAAGTCATTGTTTTTATGAACTTCAAGGAAAATTACTCTTTTACAATATGATACAAAGCTCAATGACACCATCGGATGTTGACAATCAGAATATATTGTTCACCCTTTGACTATGCAATCTCAGAATGCTGATGAAGAAAGATCAGTTCATCTCACTGTGATGCAAATATGTTTTACGAAAAATAATTGTGAGGTTTCTGAAGTAAAATTTTTCCACACTGCACTGAAACACATTATTTTACTGATAGTAGTGCTACATAGTATAAAAAGTACAGTTTCTTTAGTATATTCTACATGAAAAAGATTTTCTGCTGAAACCTCAGTGGTAATTTTTTTTTAATACTTGCCATAGCAAATCAAAATGTTATGTAATTGATGGAATAGGTAAGCATTTAGCTAAAATAGAAAGTGGTCAAATGGTCTGTATTTGACCGACATATTATAACTGCAACCTCTACAATTTGTGTGATGCAAACATACTAATAGTCAATTTTTGTTTTATTGACTTAAGAGGCAGTAGAATCAGCTTGTACTGCCTGTCAAAACAGATTTGAAGATCTGTAGACACATCCTGGCACTCGAAATTTCTACTGTTTTAAACCCGTAAATCCCACATGTACAACTGAGGCAAGAGGAATCAATGTTGACAAAGAACTTTTCTTACATTTAAAAAGTGTTCATATATCACTTATTCTTAGATGTTATATTGCATAGAAATATGAACACCTGTGGTATTTAGGGATTATATCTGCTGTGAATAAAAGAGATGCTTTTGAAAAGTTTATTCTCCATCATTTGTCTGGAAAAGTCATGAAAATTACTTCAATATACCTTTCATAAGCTTGCTGTTGTTGATAATCCATGGGCAATATCTGGAAGAACCCACCGTTTCTCAAAGAAATGTATAAATTAGGCGAGTTAAAAATGGAACATTTAGAAATCACGCTGCCCAAGTAATAATAAGAAATAAATTATATATAAAGATGTTTAAATTTTTTAATTTGTTACCAGCTCCTATCTCTTTGTCAGAATTACAAAGTATTTAACTAAAATTATTTTAAATAAGTTTTCTGCTTTTAAAGAGAAATAAATACATAGCTAAAAATTTGATCAGTTAAATTTATGGTATAGATGAAAACCTAATAACTGCTATTTGAATTCTCCTTGTTATCTTCTGATATATCTTTCCTTCTTTGTCATTTATTGAAAGAAAAAAAAATAATAATAATGTTTTAGGTTATATAAGGTAAAAGTAAGGCAACACATAAAACTAATCTACTGGCAATTTTTTTAAAGAAAATATGTATAAATGTCATTATCTGTGTGAAATGTAATGAAAAAAGAAATATCTTTTGTTTTCTTAGCAATGATAGAATAATTTTAGATTTATTTAAAATGTATGGATGATATTATACCTTTCCATCACATTGATAACTCAGTTTCTGTTTTTAATATTTTACCAAAAAATATACTAATATTATTTTACTTATTTTTTTAGTAGACTAAAGCACATATGATTTTCACATAATTGTTTCTGGGGCCTGATGGCCAAGTGGTTAGCGCTCTGACGCTCGATACCGCAGGTTTCGGGTTCGAGTCCCGGCCGTGCCATGGATGTTTTTAGTGGTTCTCTGGTTAGTGGTTTTCTGTCTCTGTATTGCCAGCTGCATTAGAACAACAACATAATTTTTTCTGAAATCTGTGCTTTCATTGACAAGTATGTCAAATTTCAAAGAAATTGAATGATATGTGAGGGAGGTGGAATTGTTTTTTGTAAGCAAGTACAATAAGGCGTAGTGAATGTCAAAAAACTATAACTTGGTGAAAGTTTGATGGACTGTAAAATTTGAGCTAGAATGTCTTGAAAGAAAGTAACCACTGACATGGTGAGTTACCACTGTAAGGAGATTCAGTATGCTAAGTTTTGTCAAAATCTGAGAATATGGTATCAAAACCTCTTGTTGTTCAACTGAGATGACTCGGGAACAATTGAAAAAAAAAAAATCAACCAACTGAAATTAAAAAACGGAAAATTACATTCAAAGAAAAAAATTCAAATTATAAGATTAAATAATTTTTATGTTTTGAATTTCTCTTAATATATTGTTTATATTGTTAAAATTGCAGCAGTATAATGACTTTTAAACTGTTTCTAAGACATTTAAATGTATTTTCTGTTCTGTATATTTGATTATGGTACATTACAATAAAAAAAATAATTAATAAGAATGTCTTAAATGTTGACCTAAAATTTCAAAAATATCTTAAGTGAGTAGCAGAAAGTAAATCAATTATGGATTTATTTTACACTCTTTTTCATCAAAGAAAAAACAATTTGATTAACCAATCTAACAAATTAAAACCCTTAAATGAAATACCCTTCCACTAAACAATACAAAATTCAACTTAATATTCCTTTTCAAAGAGTTGTAACCATTCTTCCTGATAATAAAAAAATTAAATTTAGAAGAAATTTCAATGATTTTTCTAGTCATAGAAATTCCTTCTTAAATTTTTAATATTAAACAACTTAGGATTAAATAAAAATGAAATGTAACTGTTCTTCCTCCTACGCTTTAAGAGCACCCACTGTGGCATTTAGGAGAAATGGTCAGTAGCCCTAGACTTTCACCGGAGAGGAAGTACAGCTCAATCATGTTTGTCTATTGAAAAACTATTTATAGTTTCTCATCGTGAGAGGAAATGTATTTAGCGCAGCCTGTTTGTAAGTTGCCCTACATACTCTCAACCGGAGAGATAGTGTATTCTGCCCAAACCTAAGTATCAGGTTTTCAGATTAGAAGTGGAATCCTTTCATGAATCTAGAATTATCTGTCTTTAAATGTATTAAATATTGTATAACTCTAATTGTGTGTATATGGTGTTTGTGCACGTGTAAATAAAGCTGTGTGTTCTAAACCTTTGTCTCAAATCTCAACCCAACCACACCCAGTTACAATCCAGCAGCACAACACTACAGAAGTACTTTATTAGAAATAAAAATATTTTCATTGCACATTGATAATTTGCCCTTATTAATTTTATTATTTTGCCTAAAAATCTTTAATAAGAAAGGAAAAGTTTAAATATTTAATATATAACAAACAATTATCAATTTGTCTTAACATTAAAAATTGAATTTCTATATTCTTCAATTTATAAAACTTATAACTACGTATTCACCTTTTTAAAGGAAGTTCCATGATTTATTATTATATATATAAAAAAAAAAAAGAAATCAAAGTATTAAAACCATAATAAAAGTGGAATTTGTGAAATTAAGTTTTATAGTATAGTCTTTAAATCTTCTCCTATGTGGCTAATTTAGTATTTATAACTGTCTATTCATTGAAAAATTCATGATGATTGGACATCTACAAAATTTTGCACAAGTTCAATTCAATCTCTAATGTATAAGTATCAAAATTTTAGAAAGGAAAATGTAAAACTGTTATAAAAACTTACTTCAATTCTATTGGCTGTGTTAAAATTATTACAAATTTTCAATGCAAATCATATCTTAAACAGTTATTTTACTTTTACATATTATTTTAGATATTTTCTTTTAATTATATGTTTATAAAAGATAATTAGTATAATAAATTTTTTTCAACACTTTGCCATTAAAAAACAATTATCATTTTTTAATACATCCATTAAAATGAATTTTCAAAAATTAATTGCAGATTTTTAATGAAGTATTTACAATGACTTAAAAGACAGTCTTGCGCTCTAAATTTGCTTACAAAAAATATGTAAATCCTTTAAAAATAACCAAATTAACAGGTACCAAAGTTTTATAGAATAGATTAAGACAAGTAAAAGAAAATTACATTTTAAGCACAAAGATGCTACATTTTTAATACATTAAATCTTCTTTTTTCTTAATAATAGAATAGCTTCCATAAGATTTTCTATCATTGCTAATCCAAGATAGCTTTTTATAAATCTTAGGGCTGAAAAAGTCTTTCAACACTTACTTGGAATGCTGCTAAAGCAGTAACTGCTATTGTTAATGGTTGTATTATTGAAGGATATAAATGGTCCCATTAATAATAATTCCAAGAATTATGGAAAAATAAATAATTATTTATATAAGAATCATGAATCAGATTTTTGAATTTACTCCCCACCTCTGCGTGCATTATCGAAATACAGGCAGAGGCAGGAATCTGCAACATCTATAGTTTGGTATTTATATAGCTTATTTGACTTGTGCTTTTTGTAAAAGTCTAGTGCTGCTAACTTTTATATGAAGTGCCTTGTAGATATGTGCTTTTACAGTATATGCCTATTGTAGATGCTCATGTTGCAATATTTTTCCCAAAGTATTATTTAAAAAATTCATCTGTTGACAAATAACAGATTTCTTAGATTGGCGTTTTTATCACAAATTTCACTTTTTATAGTTGTAAACTAATTTATTTAAACTATTCCTTAATCTCAACTTTGTAATCAGATAATGCTTTTTAAAGTGACAGCTCTGAACTTTTATGATAACCAAGTAATGGATTACTTTTTACAATTCTTATATTTTAATAACAAAAATTTGTGTCTCAAATGTAATTTGTTTACTAGAGTTCAGCATTCTAAAGGCAATGTACAGGAATATTTTCTATATGCCATTCAAAATTCGTTTTCGATATAATTTCGATTTTTACTTGAAAAGACCCAAGAGGCTTTTAAACTCAACTTTTTGGCTAAATTCTTGTGATTATTTTTTTTCATAGTTAATAAATCATTGCTAATTTTAATTTTTCTCATTTTAGGAATTTGGAACTTATTAAGTGGTGAATACAATGAACACACAGACAATGGACGGTAAAAATGAGAAAAAATCATCAAATTCTGAAAAAAGTAATGAAGTAGTCCCATTAGAAAGGTGGTTTCCCATGTGGAGAACTAACTTGAACTCATGCTGGCTTGATTCAGCTATGATTTTGTTGGCGCATAATGGAACTTTATGGAACAAAATCAAAAAAGATCCAAAGTCATCATTAATTGCAAATATTATCTGCAACTATAAAATAGCTATTAGGATTTTAAATTCTGCAGAATCCATCCAAGTTGCAGATATAAATAAAGTACATCAGCTTCTAGATTCTGCTAGAAAGAATGTTTTTGATTATTTAAAGGTAAAAATTGGCTGCGTAGAAGGCATTCCAGATTCAGCATTTTGTGCTTTACTTAATATACTAAAACAAAATAAGGAAATAGAAAATGTCTTCATGATCAAATTTGATCAAATAATTCACTGCCAAGTCTGCGGCCTAACTCGAGTTGCTGAAACTGAGAAAACTATAATAAGTTTTCCGAAAATAAAGCACTTTAATCCTTATGGTGTTGTAAAGCTGATAAAATGCCCAGCATGCACGACACCATACCATGAATTAAGATTCATATACAAAACACTTCCACGTTGCCTAATTTTTCATTTTGAAAATGGTGCTGGCTCTGGTGTGTTAGGTTGGACAGAAATGAAAGTCAAAGGAAGACTTTATAAATTAACAGGATTGATAAAGTACATAAAAAATTCTGATATTAACCATTTTATTTCTTCAGTAAGGCATGGTGACACTGATAAATGGATGGATTATGACAATTTGAAGGCGAGAATGCCTCGACATTTAAGTTTTGCTAAAGAGCTTCCATACCTTAATTTAGAAACTACCTACATACTAATCTATGAAGCAGTGGATCCAAGATATACTGTTCCTTGTGATTCTTCCGATGGAGACCGTTATAAAGTATACGATCCATATATCATTCCAGAATTGGAACTCTCTGACTAAACAGGAGAAGCCAACAAGTAAGCTGTACGAACATTTCCTACAGTTATTCCTTCTAATCACAAATGCATACACATAGTTTTATTTTATTACGAATTTGACAAAATATCTCCAAATTTATAATTAACTTTTTAAAAATACTATCTTGGGACACAAAACCAACATGATTGATATGTGCCGTTTTTTAATTTATACTCATTTTTCTTTTGGTAGAAGTATACACAGTTATAGCTTCTCTATGTATCAGTTACATGGTTCAACAACTTTATTTACAGTGAGAATGTAACAATATCACTGAATCATTTAGTTTAATTTTGTTTGCATAGTTAACATAATGCCTTATGTTGCCGAAAAATTAATGTGTAATTTTAGATTATCTTAAATTTGGTAGATTTTATAGATCGCCTTTGTATTTTAATGGAAATTAAATGTAAGGAGAAAATTAGTTTGACATTTTTTTACCTGTGAATTAATTGTTTCATATACACACAAAAACTTGTTATAGTTAAAAGATTTTATGCTTTCATTCACAAAGCAATTCTAAAGAGAATTGCACAACTATTTCCAGGTGGTTGGTGAGCAAATGCAAGTGAGGCGGTAAAACCCCTATAAACTGCATATTTGATTAGCATTCATATTAATTAAAAATCATGTCTAATGATATGCCTTCCAAAAATTTCCATTCATAATATATTCTTGAGTAAAAAATTAAAAATAAAGCAGTACTTACTAGTGTGGTCATGAAACAATTTAACTTCTCGGACTTTTTTTTTTAATTTTAGAGATGCAAGTTCATCATACATTTTTCAACCTGGATAGATCATGACAATAAACAACATTCACAAATTCTTTAACCTTTAAAAGAAATTATTAAAAAATAATATTGACAATAAAACTATATTTTTTATGTTCAATTCAGATTGTACAATATCAAAAATGTTTTAGTAGTAAATATTAATATGGCAAGAAAATTAATAAAACCAGTAAAGTTTTTCATTTACTAAATTTGAAACTCTGAAATCAAGAAAAATAGAAATTAATAATTCATATATAAAATCTTTAAACTCTTTACAAAGTACAATATTATAAATGATGTATGTAAGAAACAAAATAATTTAATCTAGAAAATTATTTCATAATAATATGTAGTTCTTACAGAATTATAGGTATTTAATGAATAAAGTTAAGTTAGAATTATGAATGCTGCTATACAAGTAAACATATTCACTTACAACGTATGCATTTAGCATTAGTAAATTAATACTAATTGAATTACTTTTATAGCTGATAAAGAATTTCAGAAAATGTCAGGATATAAAATAAATAAAATCAAAATTATTGTAAAACTTTGTATGTGTTGCATTAATGATCTCGGCTATATACTAAGTAAAATAAATGCATGATGCTCAAACAATAAAAAATTTTAAGTTCCTTTGTTGAATTTAAACTAATTCATTATGTTGATTCTATTTTGCAGGTACCAATTAAACTGCGGGAAGAATATAATCAAGTTAATCATGAGTATTTAGACACCTTTGAAATGTTAGTACAATATTTCAAATCTATACTTACAGTTTACTTTTGATATTTATTTGGTATAGAAAGCACATTTCCACCAGATAGAGAAGACATCATCATAGATCAGTTTCAACACTTCAAGGCCTGAAAATAAGAGGATGACATGTAATGTAATTTCGATCAAAACAGCCAGAATTAATGGATAGCCTTTATGAAACAGTATTAGCCATGAAAAGGTGGACTTCTCCATTAATTTTACCCAGATGGTTTAATAATAACAGAAAATGCTGAGATTTGTAGAGATACTTATCATTAGATAGTAAATAAGAAAAAGATCACATGAATGGAAATAATTATGGATATTTTTAATATTTTTGCAGCTTAAGTAATGATTTCATACTTAAATAAAATTAAATCAACTGAAAAAAATCCCACAGCACTGTGGGTTTGGCAACAAAATGATTCTCACATAACAAGTTGATCTGATGCAACATCGTCATATAAAGAAAGAAGATTTTGAGTCAACCTTTCATCTTCCTCAAAGACACTTGATCATGTGCATGGCCCATGAAATAAAGAAATTCTTGAACATTTTTGAATTGAACAATTTTTTAAAAGAAAAAAAAAAGAAACTTCTCAAGATTGTATTTTTCATTTATAAGAAAATTAAAAATATATTATAATACATTTTCTCATCTTTGTCTTTAGAAATTAAACGTATTAAATCATTTACTAACTCAATGTAACACTTAAAATATCATGATAAATTGAACAACTTTGAATTTGAACAAATATAGACTTATAAATGTACTCACAATGGTATAAATTTGTAAATTAGCATTAATTATTATTTGAGAAATATTTTAACAATTTAGTCCATTGTCTTTTCATATCAAATCTTTTGGAAAACATAATAGTAACATTAAAATTATGTATTACACATAACAATGAATTCCTGAAATAGAAAAACACTAAGAAAAGAAAGCACCAGATACCAGTTTTATACCAACATTCATCTGTTTTTCTATATTAAAGTAATATGCTGAATTCTTATAAAAAAAAAATATGCATATCAATAAATAAATATTCCCATTCCAATATAAATCCAATATTTATTAAAAAATTATACTAATAGTTACAGCCCAGTTTAACAGTTCTGTCACTTTTAGTGATGTAAATATTGAGGTAAAACTATAAAATATTTGTATTTTGTAGTTTACTTTTTTTTTTTTTTAAAGTTGTACACCTAGACATTCATACTAAAGGAGACAACTGTTGTACTAATTAAATATTAGCTTATCTGAAATGCCTACTCTGCTATTTTTGTTATATGAATTTCTACACTTTTTTTCAGAAACTAAAAGAATAAATATATCAATTATTATCCATCAATTAAATGTGTGCATAAAATAGATTAAATTCATAAATGTTATTAAAACAGTTTGCTATGAATAATGTTAAAATGAATTGCAAATAAAATTTCTTTTTAAACATTCCATTCATTTTTTTTTAAATTCCACTTTTCCCTTTATTATATCAAACAACCTTTATTACATCTTTTCCCTTTATTGATCTGTTCCATATTTAACTTGACTTGGAGGTGTTTTGAGATTTGAGCTCGCATATGCTTCTTAATAACGGAAATAAAGATGGGTGTTGACGACAGGTATTGCAAATACATTTATCTACTGTATATTTCCCACACTTAAATGGGAAACACAAGTTTTAATGTTTAGTGTTCTTGCCATTGCACTGAGCGTGAAGTCATACTCCCACGCTTAATTGTATTGAACCAATTTCGATTTCAGTATTTTGCATGTGTTTCAATGATCAACAAGAGGAATACGAATATTACATTGTAAGTGCACATTTAATAGAGTTTTATTATTTGCTAAGGAAGTTGCTCGATATCTAAAAGTTTCTCTTACTATAGCGTGCATGGAAATTGAATTTTGTGTCATCGTTTTTAGGTGATTTTTAAATGTCTATATTCTTTTTCTACTAATACATTTGTAGCTGGATGATCTGGGACTAAGGGTTTTTGGAAAATTCCATTTCTGGCATGGTATGACTAGAAATGCTCAAAGATTATGGCTGCGGATAACGCCACAACGTGTGAATAACCATGCACATCGAAAATATCGGCAAGCATTTCTATTGTAAAGCTGTAGTTGGATCAATAGGACTGATTTTGTCCTGTAGTTAGTGTTACGTCGAAAGCCAGCTTCTCCCGCCTGGGGGAGGTCAACGCCCTATGCCCGGAAAACATCCTGTTTGTGGGGGTGTCTGGCAGGGGGTGAGGGCCAGGGAGAGAAAGAAGGAATGTAAGTAAAACGAGTTGAAACTTAGCGACCGAAGGAAAAGGTTGGTGTTAGCGGTCTATCCATGAGTAGCGATGGCTGTATAATTCATTGAGTTCAACCCCAGCGACCATCAAGAAAGGTTGCTTGTGGCAGTCCATCCATGAGCGCGATGACTGCATAAATAATTGAGTGTAACCCTCAAGTGAAAGGTTATGTGGGCAGTTCCATCTACGAGTTTGATGACTGCCAAAAATAAAGGAGTTTTATTTACATACAGTCCACTGTGTCGTGTATTATTTCCATTAACTGAGTATGTGTCATTTTTGGAATTTGTATCTTGAGTCTGAGCTATCGAACATTTGGTCCAGTCTCGCGGAGAAGGATTAGTTCGAACAGTTAGTATTAATCTTTGCAGCAGCGTTCATACGCCTTGTCAGAAGTTATGTGAGAGCATTTGGCACCACGCATGTTTTTGGTTTCGAAAGGTGTGCGGACGGCGAGTCATGCTGCGCTGTTTAAATACCATATATCTCATGGTATATATCAAATACCATACCATATCATATCAAATACCATATATCTCAGCCCATTGTTATTTTGCATCAACAACTATGAAAAAAAAAATTTTTAAAGTCAATTCCTACTTTTTTTTCACTATATTGCAGAAAGTCTTTTATAAATTATTTTTTGTGAATACCTAACATCTAGTGAAGTGGGGTTTACGTCATGTCAAGTAATAGGAAGAACATATAATAGCTCGAAAGGTAAGGTTCTCATTTGTAAAATTCGTTTTTTTTTTTCTCTCTCTTGAAATCCTTAATATCGTGGAAGTTTGCATTTAAATTTCTCCAAATTTTTTTGACACTTACGATAAAAAACAAGTAATATATATATATAAAAAAAAAAAATTTAAGTTAATTCCTACTTTTTTTTACTATATTGCAGATTTTTTTTTTAAGTTTATCTGGCGCCATCTATTGGTAGATATATGCAACTTAAATCTAAAAAAAACCAAAATTAATTAATTTAACTTAATTACTGAATTAATATTTAAAAAAACTGTATTAACATCAAGTGTCATCCGCCACAAGTTCAAAAAAATGTATTTGAACTTGAGTGGATGAGTAAAAAGTATTTTATTAACGATTGAAAATTTGAACAATATATATATAGGGAGAGTGCGAGCTAATAGAAGGAAATGAAAAAATAATCTTAGAATAGTCCTGTGTAGTCTATACTAGTATGTAGTCGTTCCCAATATTCAATGTCTTTGACGACCCTTTTCAATCGACATATCGTCAAGCTAGTTGTTTAATTTTTTGTTATGCAAATATGTGTTCTATGCAGTTCACCTAAAACAGCCTTCTGACTGAAGGGTTCTGGGTATGACTACTCATTGCACTGTCCTTTGAATAGGATCCCATCTTCCATGATGTAAAGCGGCCTGATGGCCAACCGGCTAGTGCTCTGGCCTTTGGTACCACAGGCTCCAGGTTCGAATCCTGGTGGTGGCATGGTTGTTTGTGAGTGGTTCGGAATCCACTTCAAATTGTAGGTCCCGGTCTGTTTAGCTCTCGTGTGCACAAGATGATCGTAGAGCGACAAACCAATCCTCAATCCATGATGTAATGATACGGAAGTTCTGGACTATTTTGAATTTCTTGTATATGCTCGGCGACTGCTCATTAGCATCTGTTGCTTTACGAATTTATCTGCAGTTAAGCTCTCCGTTGAAATTTCATTCATCGAAATAATATGCACTTGATTTATTTCTTTGTTAATTATGATGTCATCTGTTGAATCTTTTTGAACTGTTGGGGCTCTGGATAGGCACCTTTCTTGAAATTAACTTCATAGTTAAATGCAGTCAAAAATGTGACATACCGAAGTAGACGACCTGAAGTCAGATTAATAGATTTTATTATTTTAGACAAGGTATGACAGATTTTATTGAAATAAAAAGAAGTAAAAGATGATGAGTGAGTGGGCGATTTAGCATTCCTTGTTGATGTCACTGGACTGAATCTTTTAAATTGTAAAAACAAATGGTTCATGAACTGCATGCAAAAGATTTTTGTAATAAATTAAGATTATTAGAAAGAACTAAAAATGCTTTTTATTTTCCTATCAATATGCTAGAAAGCTATCAAATAAAAGTTATTGAGCGTCAGACGGATTAATAGCTGAAGTCACAATTGAGCAACACTGTTGTTTATAAATTGACATTTATAAATTTCATTTTGTGAAAGAAAAATATATAAATTTATGCAACTTTTTAAAAAAATTAGATTTTTCGGTAGTACATTTATGTGAGAACATTCCCCTCTCCCCCCTTCCCCGAAGATGAAATACAAATCAAAAATTTGAATAAGGATAAAAATGAAAACCTTAAAAATTCTATGCCTTATATCTTTAAATCATACCAACTTCAATATTGATAGTTGTGGTAAATAATAAACAGGAAACAGAGTTTTCGCTAACAGAAATTTTGCGCTACACCACATTTTTCGGTGCTTCTTTTCATTTGCTACCTTTAAAAAGTCAAACTTTGTTGATTTGCTTAAGATCTTTATTTTTCTTATTACTTCTTAAGAGCAGGTACGTTGTAATTTCTCGGACGGTTATCTCCTTCGCAGAATCACTTATAGCCGGGGTGGCTATCACACTGTATCACTTCATCCAATAGGCCAGGGCCGTCGGATACACAAAAAATGCTTGCAACAAAATGGCTTCTTCAACCGCTTCACCATTAGCACGGATTCATCTTGGCCAGGGTGGCCTTATCTCACTGTATCACTTCATCCAATAGGCCAGGGCGGCCGGATACACAAAAAATGCTTGCCAATTTCTGTAGATTTCAACAGTCCAGCGGATTCATCTCGGCCCGAGCCCCCAATTTATGTAGAACTTTCAACAGTCCAGAGGATTCATCCTGGCCCGAGCCCCCAATTTATGTAGATTTAGCCGGTTCCAAAAGACGCATCCCGGCCGAAACCCCAATTTATGTAGGGTTACACCGGTTTCAACTGATTCATTCCGGCCGAACCTACAGTTTTGTTAGACTTCTCTAGCAGTCCAACAAAAGCTTGAACTTTTGAAGTGGGTGTCTAGGGGATTTGACAGACACAATAAAAGTCCTGCGTTTCTTTAAAGACAGATATTTAATTGGTTCTATAATTTACAATGATATTTACATTAACAATTAATTAAAGGGACAGCACTGTCCATTCTCTCGCTGCTTCACGCAGCCTCCCATCCGTTCCTCTTCCAGTTAGCGTTCTCTTTCAGCTTTCTTCATCTACGGGGATCTTGCCCCTTCTCGTGGGGTCAGAGTTCAAAGTTCAATACACCCCCACGTTGTAATCAGCTCTGTCAAAGACAAGCGTCCGTAAGGTGTCGCTATCTGGTGATTGCCAGACAAAATCCCACATGTATTTCTTTACAATGCGCGTTTAGTATTATTATTATATTATCCATGTTTACATGTAAGAATAATCAAAAATCAGAACACCAAAAATAATAACTCGTTATATTTAATTTTTCACTCCAAAAAGATGTCTATAGTTGGTCTAAATCTAATATGGAGATATATAATTTTATATGCGGCTCGTGGAGTTAAGATGCATTTCCAAAGTGGCCCGCAAGATCATTTGGGTTGACTACTCCTGGTTTTAATTTAAATTAGCCTGAATTTTCCAATACACAATTTATTTGTAAGCTTTAATAAATTTATAATCACTTCATTAAATGTCTTGGATATTTATAATCAATACTTTGCTTTAGGTAAAACCTTCTCTTTGATTCGTAATTTTTACACACCAGTGAGTAATTTTTAAATTTACATGAAGAATTCTTGCATAATTTTTCAAATTTTTAGATAAAATTAGTCTAAGAATTTGTTATCTAATTATATATTACTATCTAATTCATATTACATACACTTAGTCACAAAAGTAAGTATGTAGAGTGTATGTGAAGATGTTCTATGAAAAAAAAACACCTACAATATTACAATTTTCAAATTAACGATTTATTTCGATTACAGCAAAATCGAGCTTAATAACAAAATAAAAAGTAATTAAAAATACAAATATTTAATTACAAGATGAGCTTAACTTAAAATAGGATGTAATTTACATCATAAAAGTAAGTATGCAAACAAAAACAAAGACATTAATGTTGCAAATTTTAAAATTTTTCAAAAAAATTATTAATTTGTTGGATAGCCTTTGGCCTTTATAACAGCTGTCAATCTAGATGGCACTGATTTTGCTAAATTTTGAGTGACAGAAGATGGTATTTTCTGCCACTCCTCCAAAAGGGCTTTTTTTAGATCATTCCTAGTTTTGATCTCTTGCTTTCTAATTTGGCGATCGAGATAATCCCACAAGTGTTCAATGGGATTAAGATCAGGTGACTGCGGTAGGGTGTTTAGCTGTTTTCGCGCGTGATATAGCAGCCATTCCCGAACAACCCGAGCAGTATGTTTGGGATCATTATCTTATTGGAAAGTGAAGGATCCATCGAGTCCCAATTTAGAAGCACTTTGGCTTAGATTATTCTTTAAAATATTCAAATAGCTATATTGATTCATTATTCCGTCGATTATAACTAAATTTCCTACTCCAGTTGCTGCCATGCAACCCAAACCATGATCGAACCACCACCGTGTTTTACAGTTCCTCTCATGTTCTTTGGTTCTAGAGCTGCATTTGCTTTCTTCCAAACTTTTTGGTGTCCATCTGACCCGTGGATGTTGAATTTACTTTCATCCGAAAAAATCACGGAATTCCAAAAATTTATGTCCTGCTTTACATTTTCTTTTGCAACATCAATTCTCTTTTTGCGATTCACTTTGCTAACAAATGGTTTTCTTTGCATATTTCGACCATGGTATCCTGCCTTCCGTAACACACGGCGAATTGTTTCAGGATTGCATGACTTCGCAAAATTGTTTTTTCACATCAGTTGTCAATTTTGGTGCACTAATCGTCGAATTTTTTTTTCACATTTCCAACAATAATTCGCTTTTCTCGATCCGTCAAAATGGGCGGTCGCCCTGTTCTTGGCTTGTTTAGAGTATTTCCCTCAGCCTGGAACTTTTCTATGATTTTTTTCACTGTTGCAGGACTTTTGCCTATGATTTTTACGATTTGCCGTTGGGACTTGCTTTCCTTATAGAGCTTTATTATTCCATCCTTTAGATCTTTTGATAATTCTTTTCCACGTAGAGCAATTGGTGAATTGTTGATGTACTTAAAGCTCAAACTTACAAGCTTTGTAGCAGAACTTCTAAACTTATCACTGAAATACGAAAAATCACTCGAGAAGTTTCATTCAGCCTATTTAAAAGTCACAAATTCAGAGTGCATATATACTTTTGTGATTTAAATTTCTACTGGTAGTTAACAAAATTACTCTTAAAGTTTTTTAAAATATAATGATTTGGTTTATTTTTCATTACTTTATGACTTGAATCAGAAGCTATAAACAACACTCTCCAAAATAATATTTTTCTTATATTCATTTGAGAACTAGAGCTTTTTCACTTAAGCTATGAGTTGCATACTTACTTTTGTGACTAAGTGTATTTACTTGAAAACATTTCTGTAACCCATTGTTTTGATTTTCATTTTATGTACTACTGTGTCCAAAAAATAAAACCAATTTTCAATTTAACATTCCCGGGGCTTATGGAATTTCAATATATATATATATATATATATATATAGGTTACTGGCACTGTCCTTGACATCTGTGTGAAATTTGACGTCAAAATATTTATTAGTGTTTGAGTTACGCTTGGCTGTGTGAGATGCCAAAACTGATTCCGGCGATTTTTGAAATGTCTGAATTAAGGGAGTATTCTACTGTAGAGGCATGAATTTCGCCCGGTTTTTGAAGCGCTGTACAAAGGAAACAAAAAATATTTTATTATCAATTTTTTTATCATTTGTTTATTGATGTTTTATTATTACATAAAAAAATTATTAAAAAAAAAAAATTAAAATTGACAAAGTTATGAGCAGTCAAAGTGGGGGGTCAAAAAAGAGGGTGTCCTGGCGTGCATTATTCCAACCCTCCTGGTGATCTGAAACATAAAAAACAGTCGGATTCTTAATTATTATAGATGCCGCTATCGTATAACCCTTGGATAAGTTTACAAAAAAAAAATAAATTTTGTAATGGCGGCAGTTTGAAAAAAAAAATTTTTTTTCTTCATATTTTTTTAACAATTCCGAATTTTTTAAAAATACTAAATGAGAAGTTATAGTTTTGGGCACGGTTCACGCGATGAAGCGATGTATAGAGAACATCCTCTCCAAATTTGAAGTAAATCAGTTCATTAGAACTCGAGATATCCTTACCGCCAGCTCGAAAAAAGTAGTTCCGAGAAAAACGCGTTCAAAGTTTTGAGACAAGTTTTTTTACACATAGAATGGTACAGAATACTTACATATTTTTAATCGGCGATTCCTGCTTCATATAAGAATCCTTCCTCTACTTCAAAATGCTCATTCTCCGATGTTCTCTGGTGAAGACGTGCAGTTCTACCCTCCTTTGACGCCTCTGAAGTCCGGAGTTCCGAGCGCTCGATACGCGCTTCGTCCCGTCTCGCTGCAAAAGCATTAGCTTCTGGGCCAATCGTGATTCCCATAACATCTAAGATTTTTAATATAGGTATAAAACCTTCATTAAAAATACTAACTGCGAAGAAAGTGGCAATTTCAATTGTCTTCGGTCCAGCGTGAATGTGCTTCGGAGCAAAAGTCCAAATTAACGAATTCAAAGATTCGTTATTATTTTGGGTTTCAGAACCCAAACATCGTTCCAATAAAGAATCAGCTGATAAACTTTCATAAATTGGTTTTATTACTTCTAAAACTTTGTCATTTAGAGGAGGATTTTTGTGGTCAAATTCGTCAATAGTGCCGTCTTCTATTGCCTTCTGATAGGAATTTTGAAAAATCCTTTTAATGACATATTTTTGAATATCTAAACTTTGAAAATATGAAAAAAAAAAATTTCGATTTTTTCAAAATTCTACAGTAGAATACTCCTTTAATTGAGCAAAGAACTTGCATTCGATTTTGTTTGCGGAAACGTATAGAATGTCGCAGAAGGCATTCGGTGAGCATTCCTATATCGGAAAGAAATTTTTAGTAGTGGTATAAACAGTTCAAAGAAGGCAGAGAACGCGTTAAAGATAAAAAGCCCTCAACCGATGAAGCTCACGTCCAAAAAAATTAAAGATATGGTGCTTGCAAACCGTCGATTTACAATTAAAGATCTTGCTGCTAATGTTGGAATTTCAAAAGGATCGGTCAATTCCATTTTGGATCTCAAACGCGTCAAATCTCGATTGGTACCGAAAACACTGAATGCTCCAGCTCACACCGTGCGACTTCTGTCTATTCCCTATGGGCACGCGCTTTGAAGGCCATCCCTGCCGATGACTTTTTAACATGCATTAAGGATTGGAAAAAAAGTTGTCATAATTGCATTTGTCCGGACGGGTTTACTTTGAAGGCGATGAAATAAATTTGGAAGAATAAATAAAGAGTTTTGCTTAGAGCTGAATAGAAACAACTGATTTTAAATTATCATAATTTTTCAAATTCTCTTCCGATATATAAACCACTAAATTGTTACCTTTTTCTCCCAAAATATTCAAACGAATTTTTGATTTTAACTCTTCGGATACGTTTTTAATTTTAAATGCCTTCTCAAGGACTGAAAAAATAAGCTCTATTAGGTACCGGTATACACAATGTTTTTACACTTTTAATTAAACTTTCTAAATCATCTACAGATTCAGTTTTGAAGTTAATCTACCTTTCCTTCCGCAGGTTCTCTAATTCAATTTCTTTTATAATTGTCTTAGTTTAAGCTCCTCCACCTCTAAATTCTGAATAGCTTTCATTTTATCGATCTCCAATTTTTCTGATCTCTCCCTCTTTTTCGCTTCCACGGATTCTTTTACAAATTCAATTATGCTATTAACGGGATCCGTTTTAGTCTTAAAACCTCACTTTCCTTAATTAAATTTCTAATTTCTATCATCTCTTTATCACTTCCAAAGTTAAGCCCAATTCCAAATCCGACTTAATTAATTCGTCCTTTCTCAAATTGTTAATACACACTGCCATTTTAATGGTTCTCAAACTCACAAGAATCACTAGATAAAAGTCGCAACTTACTCTGATTCAATTGTATCCTCGAATCCAAACTTGAATTTCAACTTCATAGAATTCTGATCTAGTCTCCGTAATTGACGGACCATCATGGTAATGGTCTCAAAATAAAAACACGTATGCTTTCAGTGGACTTCAAAAAACTCAACTCCTTTATTCGAAAACCAAGCGCACTCTGCCGATATTACATTTTATTTCCCCTTCCAGCCAACTGACGCCCACACAGACGAGGATGTTTATAATTCCTCTGGCGCCAGCTTACACTTCGATTTTTTTTTTTTTTTTTTTTTAATATTTTTTTTTTTTTTTTTTTACAAATTAGGCACGTGGAGCTATTTATTCATGAGGCAACAATCATGTTAAAACTTGTCAAAGTGAGTTGCACTAAAAATTTCCTTCTATATGCCCGTAAAGAACACAATAAATCCAAAGATATCCATATCCATTATTTCTGGTTTGGTTCAATTTGTTCACAGTGTATAAATAGTTTTGGAATAAGAGATTCGTACTGTCCATATTAATAAACTGATTCATACAATTTGTTAGAATTATGCTGTTTCGACCTGTCTCTAGATACATAGTGATGAATATATATATATTTTTAATTTTATACAGATAGTAGAATAATCTGGTCCCACGTGACATGGTATTGTCAAATCTCTTGGTGTAGTGATTATAGCTCAATCATAAAGAAGGAATTGAAAATTTAATTCATAAGTTAAACGTATTTCAAAATCTGGCAACACTCACTTTCTCGAAATGTATTTAACTCTGAGCATAATAAAGTTGCGTCATTATTGCTGGTTTTCTGATTTGCTGATGTTTGTATTGATGATAGTTAAATTACTTTTACGGTAATACGAGAAACTGAGTACCTGAATAACTATGGCAGGTAATTTATTTTCTAAATATTATTCGAATAACCGTTTTATAACAAAAATACATTTACCACCGTACAGCAAAATGTCTTGTTTCGTATGACATCTTGAAAGTGACATCTCTTTCTGTAAATTTAAAAAGAATACAACCTGCTTATAGTTTTTTTTTTAATTTGAAAAGTATTTAAATCCTTTTAACATGTTTCGAAATATTTTCCTAGCATTTTCAATACTTATCTGTTCATTAAACTGAGATTGGTGCTAGTTGATTCTGGGACATTTTTACTGACTATGTCATAACTTGAAAATGAGAGCTCCTCAATCCAGAACTTATATAACTCATTAGTTTATATAAGTTATCATTTTAGTTTCTCTATCGATATTTGCATGCGTATCTTCTATGCATATAAAAGAAACTATTTGGTTTCAAAGCCATGACTTTCTAAAAGGTTTTAATATTTTACGATCGTCGAAGTCTTGATATCGTATCGAACTTGATCCCATAATCTGTACCTTTATTTAGAGGCTGCGTGTGCTGTTAAAATCTATCAGTTTGTATCGATTCCTATCTCCTCCGAATCTGCATACCACAAGAATTTTGAACCGAGGAAAAACATTTTTGAAAACTCTTCGTATTCTCGAAAATATATAAAACATTTAGCTTTGGAGCAATACAACTCCTTCAGCAGGGGTGGCCAACCAGCGGCCCACCTTGAATATTTTTTCTGTCCGTGAGATCTATCGCACTTTTACAAAATATATTTATTTTATAATAGCCAAAGTAGTGAAGACCAATGTATTAAATACATTACTTGTGCATCCATATATTCAAAAATTAACTGTCGAAATTATGAGAAAAAATTATTTGTTTTTAAAATAATATTCTTGCGAATATATATGACGGACATTGCCTGTTTTCTTTATGAGTTCACAGAATAATTAAATTATATTTTGCAAACTCGTGAAGCGCGCGCATCTTGGAACATGTAATATAACAGGTTTTAATAAGAATATAAAAATGCCTATAGTGGGTCTAAATTTAATATGGGATATGTAACTTTATATGCGGCCCGCGGAGTTATGATGCATTTCCAAAGTGGCCCTCAAGATCACTTGGGTTGGCCACCACTCTTCTACAGCAACAAAATATGCATTTATGACGGTAAACAGCAAAAAATAGTGAAATGGGGCAAATGACACTGCCGGTTAATTAAATAGTAATAAATATATAAATAAGCCCGATTTAACTTGAAATACTTAATTGATTGTTTATTTGATCCAAATCTTTACTTGAACTACATTGAGAAGTAGTTAGTAGTTGCATATTAACCCATTTACTGAATAATTTGTCTTTAAAAATTTGGTATTTACATAAATCTAAAAAAATTTGAAAATGAAAGTATTTAAATAATTTAAACTAGTTTAATAGCTAAAATATGATTGGAATATGGAACCCTTTTTTATGTTCATAGATTAAATTTTTCACTTAACGTACTAAACGATACCAATTTTATCTCGAACTGTAATATATCGTTCACTGTTCAATAAGTCGTTATTATTCTAATTTTTTATTTACCTTTAATTTTTGACTAACTCTATGTTACGTTAGAGGACGGGGTTTTATTGGCAATCCAATAATAATAATAATAATAAGACCAGTCAAAACGAACAAAACAAGCAAATATAACTAATAATCAAGTTGTGGAATGTATCTTGAAATATTTATAAGCTGAGTAACTCTTAAGGATCAATATGTTGTCATTATTAAAAAAATGGAATATTCATGGAACAATCTTTAATTTTTTTAGTTTTATTATATTTCTGTACAGTTGAATTTTATTTTAGATTTATTTTCAAATCGATAAGCTTAAATTTCTCTTTTTAGATGACGATTTTCCAGATTTTTTTTGGCAGCATCGATATCAGAAGCGATGGATAATGTATTCTGATGAACATAATGATATTTTAAACAAAGCCCTTAAAAAATGGCAAAAAACTGTTACTTTACCGAAAAAAAATTTAGTGATAAATCTTGAAAAAATGGTGCAATTAAACAAAACATCTTTAGTTGAACAAGATGTCCGATGCATTGTATATAGTGACGGATTTTACTCGTGGCTTTGGCTTGATGATGATGAATGGGTGAGTTATAGACCGCATATTGTATGCCTTTTAGAATTGGCCTATGTGAAGAAAGAAAAAATCTTCATGTTTTTTGATGAAGGAGATTATCTTGTCGATTTGGAGACTTTTAAGCAAGTAAATGAAGAAACTAATTATTCTAGAAATGTACAAAGAGAACAAGTTGAAGTAGTTAGTAAAGGAATGTTTCATTTCGCAATGCGTGATGATAAATTTAAAAAGATGCGTTTGAATCCTTCTATAAGGTATGTTGAAATTCTAATGTTTAGATTTGTATTATTTGTATTTGTAATTTATTGTAGTTAAATAGACTTTCAAGTAGGATAAATATTTTTCTTAATATTCAACATTTACAATACTTTAAATTTAAACATGATGGCTTACTTTGAAAAACTTTCATTTTTACTGTAGTGTTTAATGCTCGTTTAATCATGAGTAAAATACTAGAAAAGCAGTTTTTAGAATGAGTGGTTACTATACTAGAAAGAGTGGTCTACTTGTAACAAAATTGCTCTAAAAATTTTATCTCGTAAAAAGACTAAACTGTTCGAAAAGCTGTTCAAGACCTAGCAGTGATAAAAATTGCCTAAATTTTCTTCAAACGTGGATTTTGATGTACTTTCAAAGTTCTAATTAAAAATACGATACCTTTTCAGTTAGCTTGAACTACCTTTTTGACAAATTGAAATGCCGCCAAATTATTTCTCCAAGGATTTCTCGCGAAAGACATGGGTTGCTTGCTATTCATATTGAATGAGGCGAAACAATACAAAAACAATACATGGGGAGAACAATTTTAGTGTATTGAGTTATGCAATAGTAACAGAATAACGGATACGAGTAATTATTAAAAACTCTATTTTATAGTATTGTCGTTTTATTTGTTGGACAATAGGAGGGAAATAATTAAGGAATAACAAGAATGGATGAACATTACTATAAAAAAACATCTTGTATCTTGATTTGAAAACATCTTGCATTCATTTTTACAAAACTCTTCACAAATACGATTATTTTAATACATTTGTTCTGTTCGTGGACATACGTGGCTAAAATATTATAAACGTATAATCTAATTCATTAAAATCTGTATGTCTGGTGTACAATTCGAGACGTCTTTTGATCCAAGGAAGCTAAAGATTAGATATACCTTCTCAATAAAATGTACGAAGCGATTTGTTTATCGTCTTCACTAATAATTTCTTTAAGTTTTCAGAAAAGATGGTTCAATTTACCTTCATCTTCAGTGCAATCCAGTATGAATTGCAAACCTCAAAAATTGGACATGTCTTCGCTAACAATTGAGGATAGAAGCGACGAAGAAGTGTACGATTCTTATCTGCCTGCCGATGTAGAATGCCCTGAATGGAAAGATGTCCAAATATTTCAAGAAAACGGTGTTGCATTCTCTGCTACGCTAAATTTTGTCGATATTTCTGCCAACAGCAATAAATTCTGCCTCATACAACTTCTGGCACACAAGACAAAAAAGAAGTTCTTAGTTTGGCAGCGATTTGGAAGGGTAGGAACGAAAGGCCAAACGGAACACAAAGCCTGTGGCAATAGCTTATCGAAGGCTAAAGGCGAATTTGAAAGAATGTAAGTAGAAAGTCTTTTAGTATATTATACGAATGCGCGAACAGGCCCTAGTACGATATAAAGTCTTTACTGAAGATTGCACCAAGATTTTAGAAGTTGTAATTTTCCTTTGAGTTGGGTTCTTTTCTCTTGTTTAGGTTGAAACTTCCCCAAATTCTTGTGCAACTAATTTCTCACAAAATTGTCTAATAAGCCAGGATAATCTTGCTATAATGACAACTCTTATATTGATGCAATGAAAATCGTTTGATTTAAATAAAAATTCATACTGTATCATTTTAAAGATAAGTTACTATTGCGTATCAAATTAATAAATTCTTGTCATCTAAAAAAATTCATTTAATACTAACCTTCGGAACCAAACAGCACAAAGAAACTACAATTAGTTGGCTGCGCCAACTAGATATAATGTCCAACTTAGAGTATTTAACTAGGTTTATGTAAAATCTTTTAATTTGAATATCTTGGAAAAATATTTACCGTATTGCAAGAAATCGGTTGCATTATTCTAATACTGAATTGTTTATTGACTGAATTTTTACTGAATTTTTTATTTGGGGATAAAAAAAAAATTGTATTAAAATCAGAAGCATTTTCATATTAATTTAAATGACTTAAGACACTTATACTTTTGTAATCGCATTAAATTTTGTACTTTCTACGAAATAAATGCACTTTTTTAGTAAAGTGCAGTATTTTTAATAAAATTCAACTTTCATGAAACTCAAGATATTTAGTGATTAATCACTATAATTAACATTTTCAATTTATAATTTCATAATTAAATGAAGTATGCAAAACAAAACTACTGCTAATCATAAATTCTAAATGAAATGTTAAAATTTAATTGATTCCTCTGCACAATGCCATTTTGCTTTTCAGATTCTATGATAAAACGGCTAATTCATGGGAAGAGAGAAAAAACTTCAGTTATGTTTCTGGGAAATATGATCTTTTGAAAGTAGATTTAAATCCTCAAGTAAATATTTATTTCATAATCTCGCGTTTTTCTTTAGTTTTTAATGTTAACATATGTTTAATCCTTGTTTTTACATCACTTGAAAGATTTGTTAACATTTTTCAGTGCTTAATTTTAAACTTTGTTAAATCTGAAAAATCTGAATTGTTCTTTGAAAGTATGCTGCATTTACCAATTATTCTTTTACTTAATATTTAATCCGTGTTAAGCATTAATTTACAAAACTAAATCTTGTGTAGAAAGGTTACAATTTTTATATAGAACAATTTAGCTAGAAAAATTTCAATACGATTAAATCGGCAGATTATTTCAAATGAAACTGGCAATCAAATCCATTAATAGATTTGAGCGACGGACATGCCAATTAATAGGTTCCTGAATAGTAACGAAAACCTCTATATAATTTTAAAAATGAATGCTTAAAAAAATATAAATACTGAAATTTAAAGTATGAAAAAAATTTGAACAAAAAAAATAAATATAGGAATAAAAAACTTGGGAAAGAACAAAATGTAAAGTTTAATTTTAAGAAAAAGAAAAAAAAATTAAGTGCCAAAAACTGTTGTGTAGCATGCCCTTCATTGTACAAATTCATAAACGAGCAGAAAAACAACATAATGGAACTATTAATGAATTTCAGCTAGGTCAAAAGTTCAATTAAATAAAATTAAAAATCAAATATATACATATATCCTTAGCCAGCATTTAGATGTCACGTAAACACAATTTGGCACGAAAGATTACTGATTAGGGAAAAATGAAATTTGCATTTGGATTTTTCCCATTAATCAGAGCAAAGCAGTTCTGATTTGCAATGAATTTACTAATAATGGAGACCTCGAATTCTTTCTGGGGTAAGGAAGGACACGCAGTATCAAGCACCACCCGGAAAATCTTTTGCTAGAGCAACTAATATCTAGATGGTAAATAGATAATTTTCTTGTCGCTTCATTGCTTGATTTTAAGACATTTAGCGTGAAAAATGAATTTTTGAATATATGACCAACAATAATATCCAGATTTATATCGTTATGAATTAGTTTCCTTCTATTAAACCATCTAATTTTTACTATATTGGCTACCATTTTATTTTAGAATGATTGCAAATTTAGTGTAGCGGTTGATTCCAAAAACAGAACCATGTAAAAATAGAAAAAAAAAGCTTTGATCACAAACACACCTTTTCAACAAATAAGGCGTCTGAATAAAACATTCACGATTTTTGATATGTAGGATAAATAATTTTGCGTCTAGTAAAATTCTAGGTATTTGCATGAATATGTTAAAGAATAACAGGAAATTAAGTTCTCTTGAAATAGAAAAAGTTATGCACAAGAGTTTTGACTATAAATTGTTTGCAAATATCTTTTTAATCTAACATACAAATGGTTAATGATTTATTTGAGTGAATAGCTGGAGTTTCAAAGCATTGCAACTGAGTATTGATGATGCATAAATTCCATTCTAATTTGATGCAAACTTCTGTACCAATGCTTCGTATGCAGATTTTCACACAACATAAGATTAGCTCAATTGCATATTCTCTTTCAAATGGTTAACAAAACGGAGTAGTCAAATCGGAGGATCATTCAATACTTGGGTCGGAGCGATGCTGTCATTAAGTTATGTTGCAAGACATAGCGTCAAAAAAACATCTATCAACCTAGAGATAAGACGGATCTCGAGTCAGTTGAACCTCGGATCGATTTTCACAGGGTTTGCTTCAATAACATTGATGGATGACATGGAGAAGGTTGTAGTTCGTGTCGCCCATTGTTCCGATTATTACTCGCTAGTGCACAGTGACAAGTACGCTTCCAGTGATGTGGGCACGTCCGACTTGGACTATCATGGACTAGAATGAAATTATTTTCAGTATTGAACCCCCTCATTATATTAATTTATCCGCGGAGGTGTGTCTAAAGACACCCAGGATGGATGGGATATTGATTGAACTCTTTACCACACAGCCAGACAATAATTACTTACGGCTTGATGTCACTTCATCTGATAACAAACCACTTTGTTTGTAATATCATGTGTCGTATCGTAAAGGTATTCTACCCTTCGTGATGTACCATTTTATTTCATGGCACCCTAAGCTTGCATGTCGACAAAATAATGTCCAATCGTGCACGACAATAATTTATGAATATCCTTATGATAGACGGATACTTTACTGCCCAGCTAGATCATTGGATCTCGACCAATAGAGTGCGTCTGGCGTATGATGGCAGAAATGCATTTTTAAATTATAGGATTTTAGTGGCCTTGCTCGGTATTCAGCAAAAAAGCACATACGGTGACATCCGCCAAGTACCAGAATGGATGCCTAGTCTGATAACACTTTGTATGAGGGCCTATGCCTTCTAGTCTCCTGGGAGAAAAACATTTAATCTTCTAAAATTAAGTTTTTCTATACCTATCCATCACATCGACTGATTTTCAGCCCATACGGATTCTTTATTGATATGACATTTTTACTTATTATATTGAAGTTCATAAATTTATAATACTCGATCTAACTCTTAAATCGCTATAAATATTTCTACAAATCATAAATGATTTTTAGATACCAAAATTGTATAATTTAATTTTTAACACTGCATTAATCTCGTTCTATCGAAATCTTCAGTAACTGGTAATTGCTTCAGTGTAATTTATACCAATTTAAAATAGTTTCTTAATTATTTTTTTAGGAAGAGATAGTAACTGCTGATGTGAATTTGGATCCATCTATACAGGTAGATTTTAATACTTTTCAATGTCACTTTATTTTTAATAAATTACTAATTGACTCAAATTAGCATTTATAGTTAATTGACCCTTTTCAATAGTCTCTTTTAGAACTGATTTGTGATGCAAGAATTATGTCGGATATAATGAGTGAAATGTTCTATGATTCTACAAATGCTCCTTTAGGTAAGCAATTAAATTTGTGTAAAAGAAATTGTTAAACTTGTTAAATCTATTATCAATATATTGCAAAACATTTTGTTGCTGGTAAACGCTGTTTAATCCTACAGGTTCAGAGCCACGGTTGGAATTAGCTGGCGTTAAGTTTTAACGGTTACCAAAGAAAAATGATTCTAAAAATTTAAACAATTAAAACGTGTATATAATGTATTTATATACATTCACAATATGCTGGAGATAGAAATATCTGAAAGTATTTTAACAACAGACATTCAACAAAATTTATAATTGAATATTCTTGTATTGATAAAAAAAAACTCAACACAAGTGATGCAATACAATGATAATTAAAACAAGTTGTAAACAGCTACTTTATGGCAAAAAAAAATGCACATAAACGTTACTGTTTAAAGTGTTTGATATTGCGTTGCTTCCGCGATTCTAATTTCTTGCGAATTATGCACAAATATTGATTTTTCAGTTTTATACTGTACTGAAACGGAAATTGACAGTTACCATAAAGACTGGACGAAAATGTGAGCTTTTATGTTGCGACTTGGCTGTCAAGGTCCACAAACGCCCTAATCCACACGAGAAAATCCGAAAGCGAACAGCTCGATTAATGCGGATTAAAGAGTGCTTGTTATACTATTAAGTGTTGAGATTTAATCGTAGAATAAATTAAACAATTTCGATTTTTAGTTGATCTGATTTTCGTAACAAGACAATTTTCTAAAATGGATAATTTTCATATTGTGAAATTTGAAAACAGTAATGGATGCTGTTCATATAGAAAATTCAATCAAAATTATGCTTTTAAATATTCGGAATATTGATTAATACTTTGGAGATAAAAATAAAAGAGTAAATGGTTTTCCAGTTGGAAGGGGTTGAACATTCGTTTCAGGGAGTGCTAGAGAGCAACATGCGAATTGGCTGATTACCGTACTTGTAATTATGATTGAAGATTGCTATTAAATCTGGGCAATTGGCTAATGGAGAAGAGCAATCTGAAATTCTTAAAGGATTGAACGTTAATGGAAAAACTGCGAAGGAAAGCATTTCATTTAGAGCATATTGGTTGGCATCTTCCAAATTTGGCGAGTTCGTTTGGCTCAACACTTGTTCTGGTATCTTGGACAATTTTGCACTTCAGGATCGTGCTCTATAGTTGCAATGTATCGGTTATCAGGGCTGCATTAACTTTTCCTGCCAAGCGATTTTGTAATAAACGATTCACTAAAGATTTTAAAGTAACTTTTAAATGCAGACTAAAAATTCAAAAATTTTATTTAGTACATATTTAACTAAATTGTTATTTAATTAGATGTTAAAAAACAAGGTTGCACAATATCAAGAAGTTTTCCTGCCTGCAGTAATCTACAATCGAATTTCTCAATATTGTTGGATTCTCTTTGTGTCGCATTAGGGAAAATCTTTCTTCAAAGTGCAAGAGGAACTTGTAGAATATTATGAAAGGATGCTAGGTATTATATTCAGATTAGCCAGTTCCAAATATGTAAAATTGAAAATTATATACAGATTACAATTTTTCCCGTGATGGGGAAAAGATTTCAACGTATTAATTTATAAAACTAAATTTGTTAATTTTGATTAATTATGCCATTTCTCTTTAGGAAAACTAACTTTTCGTCAAATCACGGATGGGTACAAATCTTTACGCAAAATTGCTGAAGTTTTGTCTTCGAATTACACTGGTTCTGATCTCGTATGTGCTTGCGAAGAATTTTACATGAAAATTCCTCATAATTTTGGGTAAATATGATTAGAATTCTGGTTTAAATGCTCCTTAATGAATTTAATTTGTTTTGCCGTTGCCGCCATGAAGGGCTAAATTAATCTTGCATGGACTTTGTTTTAATACTCTGATGTGAAAGGATCTAAACATACCTTTTTAAAAAAAAAACTAGACGTGCCTTACGAATACTTGTTTCTATCGTTATTTACATTCAGAATGAATCGGAATGTGAAATGGATTATGGGAAATATGTCTTCAAATGTCTTGAGTAAACACGGAAATCCGATGCCGAATTTGTATTTTTTTTTCTCTAAACAGAGTGTGAACTAATTACTTAATGTTTATCAGCAATGTTCTTCAACTGCAATTTTTTAACACTATTACTTGTTTAAAGATTTTCGGTTATATTATTGTATTACATATAACAAGACTTGAAAGTATTTGTAATAGAATGGGGTTTTTTTTTTTTTTTGTTTCTAAACCTCGGAGTAAATTAATCGCAATTAAAACATAACATTTAAGAAATGCATCGAAATTTATGATCCCTTGTGATTCATTTACAGCGCCACAGAAAAGTATCAAAAGTATAAAGTATTTTTTAATGGTAAAAGAAACCAGAAAAATAAGAATTCTCGCTCACTTATTTCTTAATACCTTTTTCCGTTTTATATAAAACTTTGATATTTTATTTGAATATGAATTCTCCTTTTTAGGAAAAAGAGCCCACCAGTTCTCCAAACTAAGGAAGACATTGAAAATAAACAGGAAATGTTGCAGGTTTGTTTACCTTTTCCTTGTACTTTCTTTAAAAGACCCTAAACACAAGCTTGTAATTGGTGTAAAAGTATTTGTATCATTAATGAATACTGAATGTTAAACAGATGTGTGAACATTTTACAACAAGTGTACCACTGCATTTTTATTTCATTGGCTATTTTTGTCTTGGTTTGCAGAAATTTGCATATTGGCCAGCTTTGCAACATCCAAATACTGATTGTTGTATTTAAGTTTGTGCTTCTGATATCGGTTAACTTCTAATACCTTTTTTAAAAATTCTAAATTCATTAAAACTTTTAAAATGAATTCTACCTGTCGACTCCTCATTAAACTAATACTCATCCCATAATCACTGCTTAGTTATATAAATTAGTATGAACTTAACAGAAACAATGCACATAGTTATGAAATTTTTCGTATGCTTCTTAAAATGTATCTATCTATAATCATATCGAAATTTATATGGATGGGCATTTATAAAATTTACAGCTAATATTTATAATTAGTCTTAAATTCATTAAAATTGCAGTATATTTAGTTGACCTGTTTCTTTAAATATTTGAAGAAATTTCTTAATTTTAAGGATTCGAATAATTTTGTTTAATATTTAATAAACTGTAAATTATAATCCAGCCCTTTGACAGTTCTTTCGTACTACTTAATCTAATTGCTTCCAAAGCAATTCTCGTGTTTTGAGCAGAGTATTTTCTAGATAAATTTAAGTGTATGAAACTCTTCGGGGCATCACATTGTAAGCCCTTAACTGGCAATTGCTCTCGCAGTAGATTTATAAACTGGATCTTGAAGAAAGTTATACGATTCATTTTGACTTAATGATGGAGCTCTTACATCATGATAAAAGTTCATGATGGTAACAGCTGTCAAACTAGTTTCAAATTTTTAGGTACTTCATTTGTATTTTGAAGTAATAAATTTTAACCTACTGGGAGTTTGTCAAAATCGGGTACTCTATTATGTAAAAACATAATATTGTATTTTCTCGTACAAAAATTATAAAACATCGTAACTGATTGTGGTAACTTTCAATTTAGTGAATAATTAAGCATCTATTAAGACTTATTTTACACTAGCTTAATCCATATAATCTTGTGTACTTAACTAAACTAAAAGGACAAGGTTTTCTGTGATGTGAATTTTATCTGAATTTTAAGTTAACTATACTTTTTATTATTGGGCGATATTTTGTACATAGTTAAATGTCAATCCAGTGCATGGAAAAGTATTGTCATTCGTAATATTTATTTGTACCGAGTGGGAGGCAAAAGTTAAATGAAATATATGTAAAGTTCTTGTTAATAAAAAGGCTTACTTTACATCTTTTCTTTTTAAGGCCTTGTCTAGTATCAGAATTGCAGTAAAGACTCTAAACGAAACGTCTGAAGTGCCTGAACATCCACTAAACAGGTGTTACAATTCATTCAAATGCTCCTTGGAACTGCTGGACCGTAAAGGAATGGAGTTTATTGTAAGAAAATTATAAATTACTCAATTAGGGTTAATATTTTTAGAAAATCTTGCTCTATCATTAATATTTCGGCCTCAAATCATTACATGACATCCAACTATAAAAACTGGTCTCGGTGGCAGCTAGAGGAAGAAAATAAACTCGTAACTTATCCTGATGCCAGAAAGATGGCATTCTTGCCTTCCTCGTCATATGCTGTTATAACAAAGAATAAACGGTATAATAGTTAAGATGGGAAATATCACGGGAGCAATCTGCTCCCAACTTAAGTCTACAGCCAAATTCTCATCAACTAAATCTATAGATTCTATTGCTTCTGTCCACTTGATATCGACTTATACCTTCTCCTACTCTATACAGGTTGGTACTCGTAAAACCAATCTACTGCTAAAAATACAAGCGCAAAAAAAAAACACGAAATCAATTTATCAGAAGAAAAAAAAACTTTCGGTAAAAATAACGAAAGATAATTTAATCGAACAAAACAAATCTCCAATTGACACAATTAAAAATAATTCAAAGGACACATTATTTAAATAGTTTGTTAAACCTTTCCTGCTACTACTCGGTCCGAGTCATCAGAAATAAAATGCATGACAACAGATCATATCATCCAGAAGAAAGACTTTATAACTATATATTTTTAATCTAATTTTTTTTTTTTTTAAGTACTGCGTTAACCTTGCGACTTGTCAACTACCGCGTTTTTAACTCAACTTCGATCAAATTAATTTAAACAAATAGTTGTTTGAAATGTATTCCTTAGTTGATTTTATTGGACTAGTTTTCTGTTTTAATCTCTTGTCTTTAAATGTGATCCTATTTCATCGTTTGGCACAGCTTGGCTAACACCGATCCTTCTGGTATAAAACTCCACCAACCAATTTATGTTCAATTCCAACTCGTTTAAAGAACAGAAGGAATAAACTCATAAATATAACTTTAGGACAAAATGGCGTTTCGGAATATCCTATCGACTGTTTGATTAAGTCTTTTGTCATAATCGGACCGTAAATATTTACTAGTTTTAGGCATCTTTTATTTCTTGATGAAAGATTTATTTTTAGCAAAAAAAAGTAAATCTGTGGACGTTTCCCCCCTCCAGGAAAATACGTAACCAATGTTGATTTATAACAAGTTTAAAACATTCCTCAAATCTATTTCAAAAGTCGTATTTTTATATTGATTATAAGCGTATTAAGCTTTATTTTTAGATGATTTGAATTCTAATCTTTTTATTTTCAAAACTTAGACTCTAGAAAAGTGTCTGAAAGAAACTCATGGGCCTACTCACTCAAATTTTGAAATGGAAGTAGTTGCTGCTTATTCATGTCATTTTAAAAAATCGTCATTTAAAGATTATGGCAATAAGTATCTTCTTTGGCACGGATCTCGAATAACAAACTGGGTCGGAATCCTGAAAAAAGGATTGAGAATTGCCCCAGCAGAAGCACCATTAACAGGTGCGTTTTTCGGTAAAGGTTTATATTTTGCTGATGTTAGTAGTAAAAGTGCCAACTATTGTTTCCCAACCAAGAAAAATAATCAAGGATTACTGCTCCTTTGTGAAGTAAGTCGAATATATTGATATCTAGTTAATTCATATTTTATTTTTAACTTAATTGGTATCGATGTTTTATGTTCAGAAAAATATTTCACAACTTTTAATCGTTATTCTTTAATTTTAATGAGAAAATACATCAGTTCCTTCTACTAAAAAAAATTGCATACTTCAGAATTTCTCAGTCCTTCACTTTGCAATTTAATTGAAATATGTATACGTAATAAACCAATAGTGGATACATATTAAATCAGTGAACCACATGTTGAATTTTTATAATTTGTAAACAGCCATGCCATAATATTTCAATTTGAAATTGTGTGCTTAATGTTGCATTCTATGCAAGTCTTAAATGCTGTGTAAAGTATGCACACTTAAGAAAATATAATTTAAAAGAAAATGTAAATTTTCAAAGTTAGAGAAATTTAAAAATGTAACACAAACGTATCGACAAACGATACGCAATTCAGCAGTATGCTGATTAAGAAAACTAAGTATTAATAGACTTCACGACCTTCAAAGTGATAGGATTCAGTTGTATGTTGTACAAAATATTGAAGATAGAAGGCAAGCAACTTTCTTTAGTGAGGTGGATATTATAAAATTTCCATCGGATTTTTTTATTTCCATATATTTGATTTTGACATGAGCATTCAAAATTAAATTATAAAAAAATAGGTTTATGTTTAATGTAAATTGCCTAATCATCTCGTCTCTAACTCCAATTCGCAGTTGCCTTTCTAAAGCATTTGCAATTTCTGAAATAAATCAATATCGAAAGTAAATGTGTTAAAAAATATAAGAATGTAGATTTGAAAATCTTCAAACATTCATCTTATACTCGAAGAGAATTTGTTACTCTTATACAACACGGGGAAAAAACTATCACTTCTGTAAAAATTGCTTAGAATACGAGATAAAACAAAATAGCAGTTACACGTTAAATTTAGAATGCTTTATTGAATCTTAAGATTGAAAAAAAAAGGCTTAAATTTCTAAGGAAGCTGCAATTTTCCCACAATTGCATTGTGATAAATCTTCAACATTTAAAACAACAACTATATTAATTCGTATATAAATTTTAAAGTTATCAAAGGAATTATTTCCTTTTTCTTAATCTGTTTGAATAATTAAACTTTTTATGAGAAAAAAAAATTCTAAAATGAAGATTTTTCTTGGAAAAAAAATTCTTTCTGGAGAATTGAAATTGTTGAAATTTAATTAGAAACAAGTTCAGAAAACGACTCATTTGAGGATTGTAAGAAATTTAATATAATTTAAAACAAACTATTTAGAAATCTGGTAATTTAAATTAGACAGAGTAGTTGAGCCCAAAAGTTGAAAGACTAAATATTGTAATGAAGTTCTAATAAATTTACATTTAATAATGAATCGGAAAGCTTTGTTGTCTGAAAACCCATCAGATTTCACAAAGATTTTGAATCGAATCTATTGTAAATTTGTTATCTAAAAATACATATAATGGCTTAAACATTTTCTCTGGAAATGAAGGCTCCATATATTTAAAAATTTGGGTTTTTGTAGTAATGGCCAATCCTTCCGAGGCAATGGCAAGTCATTCCTGCTTGCACAAAAAATTAGCCGACAGCTACATAAAATTAACCAACTAGTGAAAATGTACCTTTTTACTCATTTTAAAATGGATGTTCTGTTATTCGCATTGTAAAGACAAAAAAAAAAAAAGTGGTTCTTGTCGCCCTTTGCAGTTGCTATTGTTGGATGCATATTTGAAAGTATCGTTCAACAAGTTAAATACATAGATTTCAACTAGTAATTTATGGACAAAAATATATCTTGATCCCAAAATTGGTATCGTTCTTCTCTGATGAAGATCGACTTTAAACTGATAATTTGATTTAAAAAAAAAAACTCGAATTTCAGATAGTATCTTAAAACCATGAATCATACGTGAATAACCTAAAAGTTTTACATTCCTAAAAAAAAATTGTATGACTTCTTAATATTCCCATCTTATGGTTCATCTTTAATCCCTCTTCGCTTCTAAATCGGAGGGAAAATGTAGCGCATTAGGACAGGAAATTAAGTAGTTCACAGTTAACCAGGTGTCGTTATATTTTAAGATGACTATGAATAGATGTATTGAACGTGATTATTTTAGATTTAGTCAGTTTTTGATGCGTTTAGTTTAAGTTTGCCTCATTTATGAATAAGCAACTCGGTGCATCTTAATTTATACCTTTGACTTAACCATGCAACATTCATATGATCTTGTTTTCTTACAAATTTATGTGCTTAAATGTACACCAATCAATAAGTCAGAGCAAAAGATTAGACGAGTACCTATTTCAAAACATTTTCGGACAAAATTTTTGATGCAACTAAAATGCAATAATTCAATCTATTTGATGGACACGATCAAATATTTCAAAATTGAGTTTAATTCTTGCTTTCTAGGTGTCTACGGGAAAGCAGTATTCCTTGCTTTCTGTCGATGATGACTTGTCCTTTTCTCTGCCAATTGGGCATAATAGTGTATTCGGGAAAGGCCAAATAGCTCCAAAAAAATTTAGTACAGGAATTTTATCGTGAGTATTTTCGGTCAGTTTTAAAATGTAAAAAAAATTATTAACTAATATTTCAAGATGTAGATAAAAACTTTAAAATAGTTTTTTAATTTGTATTTATAAAAGAAATATTGTTTAAATACAGTATTCAGTATGTTAGATTTTATAATGTGGCTTTTATCTGAAACAGATTTCTTGGACAACAGTTAATGTTGACTGCATGTTGAGGATATTTATTAAATTTTAAATGCAATATTGGCCCCAAAATGTCAAATGTTCTGATAATACACATATTTCTTAGTTGAAACTAAAATGAAATTCTACAAAATTATCAGAATTTTCTTGAATTGCAGATTTTTTTAAGTTACAGTTTAAGATGGTTGCTTTAAATTATGTAGCATAAATTCATCGGTAGCATGTAGATCATTTGTCATGTTTCTCAATACTTTTTTTTTAATATAAACATGCCAATATATTTTATGCCACTTTAATATTATAAATTATAGCAATTCCAATATAAAAACACAATCGATTCGAACGTAAATAGTTTTCCCAATAGTGATTAACAACATTTTGTACAAGTGATAAAATGAAAGCTCCCGAAATTTCCCTATTGATCGGTTATGCCTCATGAAGTCTTCATATTTGAGAACGATGAGTATACTCCAATGGTAGTTTCTCTTCATAATATTTTCTCATTGATTTTTCAACTTTTTGGTGCTCGGAGTTAATCTTAAAACGTTATTGCTTGTCTATAAAAGATTTATTTTTCGTTTCATACAGTAGAACTATTGTTAAAATTTGGCACGAAAAGGCTGTCACAAGAATCCCAACTAAGCTTTTAAGTTGAATGATAACTTTTGTTTTTAGTTGATTTTAAAGTGGGTTTTTATTAAGTTTACATTATATTATAAAACGATCAAAGTTAAATTATTTTTATTTGTTTACATTTGAACGCAATGTTTATATTAAATCCATTAATGAGTTTCCATTGAATGTTATAACCTTTCAACATTAAGCTAATTTTTAAAATATTCAGCAGTGCTATTCTATCGTAACCATTTCCACGCTCGTTGAAAGAAAGCTGTCTAATCATTATTTCTAATAAGAAATTTCAACCATACTTCCAGTATGGTTGAAAGCTTAAGATGATCAGCACATTATACGATGAATCTGTACTAAATATTTGGGGTAATCTTAATTTATGGTGTTAATATAGTTTTCTTTACTGTAGGTCGGAAGCCAAAGCTCCATTTGGACCCCTAGTTGACGATACTTCGGAAGAATACTACTTAAAATATAATGAATATGTAGTGTATGATGTTAATCAAGTTAGAATGAAGTACCTTCTCAGGATTAAGTTCCATTTTAAGTAGTTTATTTGGCATGTATGGAAACTTGAAATGCGTGGTTTTTATTGTTTTGATATTGGAATGCAATGTTTTATACTATCTCTTGTATACCATAAAACTCAAATTACCTTTTAATATTTTCTTGCATATTCACAGTTGTGTAACTCGCTCGAACATTTCAAAATAAGATTCAAATTATATTTTGAAATGTATTGCCTATTCATGTTGAACATGTTCTGGGCTAAAAGATCAAGCTTTCAATTTGCTTGTAAAATATACACTTTCATTAAGATTTGGAAAGCAATGTATAACTTTATGAGCCACATTTTAAAAATTTTAACAACATATGAATCTCTTAAAGAATAAAATATTAATATGCCTACTAAAAAAATTTCACTTCTAAAATTTTCACTTTCTTAGTGCTTATTAATTCTTTCTCAGTGCATAATTATCTTTGCTTTTAATTTATGTGCATTTTGTGAGTTGAAAGGCAAAATTCTATATATGCATTACAATTTTAACATTTACTTGTCTTTACTCTTTATGCAAAGTTTTATAATATGCAGTATTTTTTATAAATAAAAAAAAATTTTTATTTATGTTTTGTATAATATTTTAAAGAAATTTAATGCATTACACGAAAAGTATAGTTTCATTTTCCAAATTTGAGGGAAGGGGGTATATTTGAAAGCTAACGTTTTGATCTTAAAACACAATTTTTCCCTTAACAGAATTGACAACTCGGTTTGAAGTTTTCATCATATTTTTGCTTTACATTCATATTCAAACTTCCATTGTTTAACTTGCTTTAGGCTCTATGAAACTATAAAATGCATGATTTTAATTAGAGATTAAAACTTGTATTACACATTAAAAGGTAATAAATATTCCTGACCAATGTTGATGCAAGGGACAATGTTAATGAAAATGTATCGAAAGAACGAATGTCCTATAAGTAGAGTTTGCAATGACTTATTAATAAATATTAAGCATAACATGCAGTCAGCTCTTTGAAACATTTTGATATTCTAGGTTCTTGCGTAATAGAAAAAAGCTAGAAAAAAAGGATGCTAATATAGCAAGAAGGTTCACTGATAAGGTTAAATCCGAGATTTATGTTGATATTAGGACGATTTGTAATACTCTAATGACATTCAGAAAATCTTTAGATTTTTATCTCTCATTTTTTTTTTTTTTTCTTAAATTATTCACTTCCTGCACGACAAATTCTGTATAGTACAGTAATGCATAAAAACAGAATTTGCCTATTTCAAGCAAAAATAAGTTGTATTTCTCAAACGAATTTCAAATTGATTAATCCAAAATGACTTAATGTGTAAAAAAAAAAAAAAAAAAAAAAAAATGCGGAACTTTAATACTCCCTCCAAAATATGATTAATCTTAATTCTTCTTTCGATGCAAAAAAAAAAAAAAATACTGGAAAAATGACTTAATGTGTGAAAAAAATTTTTTAGAAGTGTGAAAAAATTTTTAGAAGTGTAAAAATGTAACTTTCATACGTTAAATTTTAAATACTTAAGTGAAAAACGATTCCAAATTCGTTTAAAGTTTATACAAAATATGACGGATTAAAATTTGCAGTCTCTAGATTCATTTTGCCCAACCTGTGAATATTTGATTATAGTTTTTCATAGAAAGGAATTGACAAAACATCTGGACACATCAAAATTGAAGTATCCAGTCCTAGTCAAAAGTCAAAGAAATTAACATTTACTTTAGGCATGTTTAATTTTTATTAATCATTCAATTACTCTGTATTAAGTTGCTCTATATACTATTGTCCCAAAAAGTAATACCAATTTTTTTTCAAAAACTCTTTATTCTTCCAAATTTATTTCATCGCCTTCAAATAATCCTCTCTAGGTACAATGCACTTATGCCAACTTCTTTTTGCAATCTTCAATGCATGTTAAGAAGTCATCAGCATGGATGGCGAAAAAATTACGAAGAATCAGTACAATGCGAGCTGGCGCATTCAGTGTTTTCGGTACCAATCGAGATGTAACGCGTTTGAGGCCCAAAATGGAATTGACCGATCTTTTTGAATTCCAACATCAGCAAGGTCTCTAATTGTAAATCGACGGTTTGCAAGCACCAAATCTTTAAGTTTTTGGACGCGAGCTTCGTCGGTTGAGGTTGATGGTCGACCAGAGGGCTCTTCATCTTCAACGCGTTCTCTGCCTTCTTTGTACTGTTTTTACCACTTCTAAACATTTCTGTCCGATACAGGAATGCAAGTTCTTTGCTCAATTAATTCAGACATTTCTAAAATCGCCGGAATCAGTTTTAGCGTCTCACAAAGTCAAGCGTAACTCAAACACTATTGAATATTTTGACGTCAAATTTCACACAGATGTCAAGAACTGTGCCAGCAACCTAAAAAAAAAAAAAAAATTCAAATTCCATAAGCCCCGGGAAATTGAAAATTGGTGTTTTTTTGTTTTTTTACACAGTAGTAATCCTTCAAAACTCTTGGTTCAAATTGGCCATCATATATGCATACCTTTTCTTTTTCTAATACATTTATAAAACGTTTGTAAATTCCTTCCTATTGCACTAGTCAAGGCAATGGAAAAAGAATCCTTGAGTGCTTTTTAATTTATGCATATAGATTTCTCATTTATCCCTTCCCTCCTCCAGAAAATCTAAAGTGGTACTGTACTGTACTGTACATGAACCCATTTCAATTTTTTTTTCTTTCTCGGATTACTGCGTATTAACTTGAAGTATTTCATTTTGTAAAAAAAGTTTCTTATCATACGATCGCAATACTTAAAAAAAAAAAAAAAAAGAATCTTTTTTTTTTAATAGTAGACTCGCAATTCTATTGTCCAGGAATATCATTATGGAAAATAAATCATTGATACCTATGCAAATTCAATAAACGTAGTTAACTATAAAAAAAAATCCCTTTTATAAAAAAAAATGTGATCATATCGAATGATTTTTCAAAAGTAATTATAAATAAAAACTAGTTTCTTTTATTATCATTGAATTGAAAATATTATATAGATTGTATAAAACTTCTGAATGAATCGGCCAAGTCGAAGTTTAACTTTAGAACTTTTTTAACGAAACTTTCGCTGGCTTACAGCATTATGCACCCCAAATCTGAAAAAAAATTATTTTTCATCGTAAAATAAATTTAAAAGTATCATATATATATTTAATCATATATATTTTTTTTAAAAAATTTTGATTACTGCAAGTTTTAATTGCATTCTACATTAAAAGTGATGTACCATGAAAGCTGCACAAAACAAAAATTTTATTTGAATTTTGCCTGACATATTGAAATATGAAAATGGTTAGCATTCCAATTCGTAAAATAAGGGGAATAAAACTGCCTGCACTTAGTTTTTTTTTTTTTTTTTTTTTGTACAAAAAAAAAAAAAAAAAAAAAACTATTGAAATGTATGAAGGCGATTTTTTTTCCAAGAAGCACACAATGGGTGCCTGTGTATATATTTAGGCTTTCAACTTTCTTTCACGAATCATATTGGTAAGTGTCGGAATTTCGTCGCAGCTTAACCGAACTGCGATTAACTGCTGCAATTTTCGTGAACTTCGTCAAAGAGAACAAGAAACCTGACCTAAAACATTCAAGCGAATATTCCGAAAGCCCACAGAAGACAGACGTATGGTCTGTATAACTTAATGAAGTTGAACAGTTTCACAATTGGGCATGAGAAGTCAGGAAGACGACATTGTTACAGTTCTCGCTGACGTTTCAACAGGTGTGCCTGTAATGGTCCAGTTGCATGTTTTCCAGACATGATTCTGCAGTTTGCACTATTTCTTGATGTAGTAATTTTTTTTATAACCAGAAACGTATTTTATAATATAGAAAAAAAGAGTAATAATTTTTAAAAAGTGTGCGCCAGAAACAAATGATAGTTTGAAGAAAAATTTCGATTGGAAGCATTTATAAACAATCAAGCATTTTAAACCACTCGTACATGTTTTCGAACAATTCGTTGATCGAAATTTTGTCTAAATCGGCTTTTCGAATACAATACCTCGCACAATCCGAATTCACTGCAGTTTTCCGTTTTATATCTTACAAAAATTCAGTTATGCGATGCAATTTTTGCAGGGATTCCCAATTCTATGTACATGCACCTAGACGTGGCACGAATGTTAACTCGGTATTATATTTCAATGGTTTCTCTTTCAACGTTCATATGTAAACTATGAAGTACACCGTATCATTCAAGTTACGATAATTTTTGAGAAAGAAATTTGCCTTTTCTTAAAACCCTATAGGCAACATAATGAGTTCTCCGATTTTATTTTCTTTTTAACATTTTACAATCAATACCACTTTTAAAAGCATACAATGTTTAGTTAATCGAGAATAAAGATCTTGATATAATTCATAAAATATTTTCGGTTAGAAATGCTTTTGTTGCAAAAAGATTCTTTTTCCACTTTGTTTTCTTCTGAAACTGTTTCGTTTTGGAAGTTAATGAAATTTCAGTTATCAATTAACACTTTTCATGAAACATTAATTTCTCGATCCAGTTGTCTTTCATTTTTAGCAATTTCTTTTTCAAGATACTGTCGGAGAATTTTTAATACAGGCATCCCACATAAATGTCAAAAAGATTTTATTTTGAAGATCATATATAGTCAGGGCCGGATTTTCCTATAGGCTAACTAGGCTTCAGCCTAGGGCCTCAAGATCAAGAGGGGCCTACATTCAAATTGTTACCAAAATTAGAATTACACTATTCTAAAAACAGTAAACACTAAATCAAAAATAAGGAGAAATTCTGCACATATGGTTAATAAACAAACAAATATAAAAATGTATTGGTTAAGATCAACGCGTTCGGCTCTTCTTTGGGTCTGCTCGTTTGTATATACTAGATTGCACTAAAGTATAGTTCATAAATTCACTGATTGCTAAGGCAAATATTGACGTGCCTTATGTTAGTAAGCTCTGGTTTGTTCTTGCATAAATAAAGTACATTTTCGTGTACATTCGTATTACTTCGACAATATGAAATACACTCAAGAGCCAGAACATTATGACCACCCCTACATTTTGCAATGAACTCGCCTGAATGACGTGATCAGGTGGAAGTGGTATTTAACTGCTGTTGGAGAATTATTCTTTCACTTACTTCTGTGTGTGATGGAAAAGGCTGCGGATCTAAGCGACTTTGATAGAGGGCAGATTGTAATGGCTCGAAGGCTCGGAACAAGTATTTCCGAAACTGCACGACTCGTGGGTTGTTCGCGATCTACAGTTGTTAGTACTTATGCAAAGTGGGTGAATGACGGTGAAACCAGCAGTAGACGACATGGTGTTGGACGTCCACACGCTATCAAAGAAAAAGGTCGTCGGAGACTGTCTCGCATGGTGAAGCAAAGCTGAGCCACTGTCTGGCTCCGGTTGACAGCCCAATACAATGCAGGGCCAAGTAGAATAGTATCGGAGCACACTGTTGGATATGGGGCTACGCAGCAAACGTCCCACTCGTGTGCCTTTGCTGACCAAGCGTCATCGCCAACTGCGCCGGGCCCGGGAACATCGTGACTGGTCCATGGATCAGTGGAAGAGAGTTGCCTGGTCAGATGAATCACGGTTTGTCATTCATCACGCCGATGGCCGTGTCAGGATACGCCGTCTTCCAGGCGAACAGTTGCTCCCTTAATGTACAGTAGGTCATACACAGGCCGGTGGTGGCGGCATTATACTTAGGGGGACGTTCTCTTGGGCGTCTCTGGGACCCTTGGTAGAGCAGACCATGAATGTTACAGGGTATCTGAACATCATTACGGACCAGTTGCACCCTTACATGGCCTCTGTTTTTCCAGCTGGAAATGGAATGTTCCAACAGGACAACGCCCCCTGTCACAAGGCTAAAATTGTGTTGGAGTGGTTCCAGGAACATGATGCTGAATTCGAGTAAATGTCCTGGCCGCCTAACTCACCGGATCGCAATCCGATAGAACACATTTGGGATGTCCTGGGACGGCAGCTCAGAGTTCAAAGACCACCAATTCGCAATATCTCGGATTTGCGTGACCGTTGCTTAAACATCTGGTACAATCTGTCTCCGGCCATCTACCAAGGACTTGTGGCACCCATGCCAAGGCGGGTTGAAGTTGTGTTGCGCGCCAAAGGTGGGCTAACTCGTTATTGACAGGTGGTCATAATGTTTTGGCTCTTGAGTGTACGTGTAAATGTTATTAGAAAAGATTCTTGATGATGATTCGATCATTTGAATTCAGTAGGTGCAATACTTTAGTGAAGTGTTTATAGACTATTGAAAAAAAATTTTTGTGAAATATTTTCATTTCGCGGAATTCTAGTCCCTTTTAGTCCTTAACTTTTATTTATGCACAATAAATAGTAACTCAAATATTTTCTTCTAGATTATAATCTAAGAACGAGTAAAAGATTTGAAAGGGGAGCTTGCAAACGCAAGAAAAAGAAGCTAAAAGAGTATGAGGCAAAAAAGCTAACACCGATTACTGCTTACATGCATGTGCCAACTAGTACTAGTACTCAATTGGAAGCAATGCAGTACGTTGTATATGAGGACACGGCCGTTGCACTAACTCAAAGTGAAACTATGGAACTAATTCAAGAGCAACTTACTGGACACGAATATACAAACTAGCCCCAAGAAAATAATACGAATATTCAGATTTTTTTCAGACACCTAATGAGAAACACCATGTCCAAGATGTTGCAAATTTAGATAGGATGTCAAATATATGTCTACTGTAACAAATGTTGGCTTGTGGACAAATTTATCGCAAAATAATGTATCATATTGTGTAGAGAAGGGCCCTTCTCAAGTTCAGTATCACTGTGAACCATTTTTAAATTCTAAGCGAGAATATAAGAATCAGTCCAGATTTTGTACAAAAGCAATTCTTTATTCAGCAAAAGCCAATAGAAAAAAATATCCTCTAGAATGGCTTATGTACTCTTTCAAAAGGCCGCGTTTAAAATTAGGCCGAAATTTAATATGATATACAGTTTGATATTTTCTTTTTTGTGATCTGGATTTTGTTTGAATAAAGTTCATTTTTGGTTTAGTTTAAAACTTAAATTTATTTCATAATAATTCGCATTTAAAGTATGAATTTTATCTGAATTGAATTTCCTTTAATCTTCAATGTATTGAATATATTTAATTTAATTTGATAGAAAATATGATACTTTTTATGGCATATTTTATTTTCGTAGTCAAAGATTTTTATTAATTTTGTTTCTTTGTAAATGTTGTAACAATAACTAATTAAACATAACGCACAAGTACTATATTTGGACATTTATTCTTATCACCATATAAGTGTTTTCGACTTTTTTTTATTTATTAGCCGTGCCACATTTTTTATAAAGATTAGTACCAATCACAACATGTTTCATTTAACATGTTGATATATATCACAGTAGTGATGTATTTTATTATCTCTCATGTAATTTACAAACTTAAAAATGGAAGGTGAAAGGGCCTCATAAGTGGAATAGCCTAGGGCCTCTTTTTATCTAAATCCGACCCTGTATATAGTATTGGATCTCAAAAATTTTTACTTAATATAACTGAAAAAAAAAAATTCTTTTGCACTCGCTAAAAGCCACTGCCTCAAGAATGTGCAAAATAGCACCGGTATTTTTTTCATATTGATGTTTCAATATTAGATTTCGTCTTCAGATACTTCTTGGTTCGAATATTTTTGTAAAGCACAGCAAACACTACACTTATTTAGTATCCGAAAATTTAGTAAGTGTGTATGCATATGTATACTTAAAGTTAATATGTAATCTCAAAATATTTTTAAGTCAAGAAAAAGAAATTAAATCCTTCAGAATTAAAAAATTTATTAACAATTTGTATGTGTATAGACAATAGTACCTCAAAAGCAATTATTTGATAAATTAGAAAAAAAAAGCTGATAATTTTATTGTAAAAAATAATACAGGAATTCTACAACTCCTATTTTTCTACTCCTCAATGTTCTTATTCTCCAAAGATTACTGCCTGTATTTACTTAAGAGTACAACTTTCAGACCTAGACTGCAATATTTATAACGTTAATTTACAAAGTTAGGCACTTAATATTCAGAACGAGCATAAAAAATACAATATTCCATAGAAACGATTGTTACTGAAAATAACCAGATAGTAAATAGTCTTTTATTTAACATTTCCCAAAAACAACAAATGTATTAAAAATCAAATCATATGATTGGCATTAAGACCTAGACACTAATTCACACAAATTTGAGAAAATAATTTATTATATTCTAACAATACATTAAGGTGGGAGTTAATTATTGTAAACAAAAAAAATTGTTAGGCCACTTCTGATTCAGATATGAGCACCATCAATAAAATTGGGATAAAAAGATATTGCCCTAGTGAAGTAAAAGTAAATATACACCATTTATTATAAAAATGACTATTTTATCCTGCAATACAAAGAGAAAACATAATAGCAAAATCTTGACTAACAATCCAATCAACTATTGATCTTAGGATATTCAAACGTAATTATTACTAAAATAATATCAAATTATAAATTAAGAACAATATTCACATTTAGTAATAATATAATATTCAAAGAAAAATATTTATGATTAAATATATTAAAATCTGTTTTAAACAACATAAATTCATATTCAATTTTGCAGTATTATAGTTTGACCTACCTGTTTTACATTCAATATAAAATCTTTTTTTAAATGAATCAATTTGTTTCCATTTATTTTTATGTCCATATTAAGCTTCTTCATTTTACTTCTGAATTAATAATCTTTAGTTTTAACATAATGAGGACTGAAGAAATGTATTCTTATACCATGAATTCTTGTTAAGTGTCCTTACATTTTAATGCATTGTGATTATACATTAAATAGTAAGAAATAGAAACCACATCCACTATCAACAACCAATAATCCAGAAAAAGTTTTACTGATTTTAAATTAATAATGGAATTAAAAAATTTCAGATTTTAAAAACATTAAGTCAAAGTGCAATATAACAATTTTAAAAATAACTGTTTATTATAAGGGGAAAGAAGTTCTACAACAGCAGAGAAAAACTCAAAGATTTAAAATTACATAAGTCTTGTACTGTAAGATGGCAGTATTTTTCACTCCCACCATATTTAAGTTTTTAAAAATGGAAGAGAAGGTTTTATCTAGCAGAATACATATTTAAACTATTTTTAGAGCTTTAGACTGTTGGAAATTATTTAATTCTTTTATGGCATAGAAGAAACATTCAAATAACTTTATTGATTTATATTTAGATGAATTTGAAATTTTTCATTAATCAATAAAATATAGAATATTAATAACTATAATTTTTCTAGATAAAAATTTATCCCATAAAATATGAAAATTAACCACAAAAATAAACTTGAAGAAAAAAATATAGAAGACATGTAAAAATTAATATTCTTAAACAAAAGAATAGCAATGGAAGCTCTTCTAAAAAAAATTCAAAAGAATTGTTCATAGAAAAAATAATGCATGAAATTCTTGTAGTGAAATTAAAATTAGGCCTGATTTAGAATGGAGGCCAATGCTATTTATATGCAAAAGCAGCAATACAAATATTTAGAGGAAAGATAGATTTAAAAAAAAAAAAAAATCATATGTAAGCAATACAAATTTGGGGAGGGGCAGAAGGAAATGATCATAAAGAAAGATTTGATTTAAATTATTGATATGAAAAGTAAATACATCATATATAAAAATCAATGATATAGTGAAGGAGGGGGAGAACATTTGGTACAAATTAATTCAAAAAACAAAGCACTGAATACAATGTTTTTTAGCACACCACCTGCAGAAAAAACAATCACAGTATTAACATACATGTATTTTTATGCTTAAATATAAATCGGTTTTTTAGGAATATCTGTCCGGAAATGTTAACATAACTAGAAAATTACCAACTAACATATTTATAAAATTCCTATATTTATATATATGGTGTGTGTGTGTTGGTATAACAGCATAAAAAATTTTTAAAAAAATGATAAAAAAAAGAAATTTAAAGATCAAGTATATTGCGTAACCCATTTTATATTAATACATTATAGAATTTTCCCATAATTTATTTTTGTACAGAAAAGTTCAACAAAAGAAATGAGGCATTCCTTTTGTTGAACTTAATTTGATTTCAGTTTTTATTACATTCGTTTTATTTTTTCATATTTTATTATTACGTATATATATAATTTTATTAAAAAATTACAAATATACAAAATAAATGTATGTTTTTTTTAATTTTTAAAAAAATATTTCATTATAGAATCATATACAGATAAGCACTAACAAAAACGAATAACTGACTTAAGCTTTAATAAAAGCAATTTAAATTAAGTACATTGGCAATAGTGTGTCTTTTTTTTAAAATTCATTCACTGAAGATGTGAAAGATCAATGGCACAGAAGTGAAATCTCTCCAATACATTTGCTGTTAGTATGAAATAGATATTTTACCTAATATAATTATTACATACACTACTGCTTGAAAATAAAATTTATAATGGATTATGACATCTTTTGCCACATGAACTAAATGTAGTAACCTTTCTTTAATCTGGCATGTTCAGAACCAAAGTCATGCCAGATTATCGAGCTTCAATATAGCATTTTATATAAAAAAATTAAACATGTATATATTTAATATATATGTAAACATTAAGCTTGACCATGTTTAATGTGTACATATGCCATGAAAGTGTGAGCAATATTGTGTCCATAAGAAAAATATTAAAGTGAAGGCTATTTTGTTGCCACATTATAAAAAGTGCCAAACTATCAAATGCCAAATTAAAAAGAGGTTACTGTACCAAAAGAGTCTAAGGATAATGTTTAATTATGAGTGTTAGAAGGAAACATTTCATGCTTCTTTGATATTTACTTTGAATTTCCACTGATTAAACAATCTAAATTATATAGTTTTAAATTGTCTATTTTAATTAAATCTCATTTAGTTTTTTAAGTAATAACATATTTATCAAAATATGTCTTATAAAGAAATGTTAAACATTTTTTGAATAAAATAACCTATTTAACCACCATGCCATTTGAGGAAAAAAAATCAACAAGGACATATTCTATTCAAGGGTTCAATAATATTATAAATATTTAAATGTAAAAAAATTCGTTGTTCATTTTATTAACCCATATTACTTGAAAACTATAAGTATGAAGGAAACATTTATAAACCATAAATGAATAATTTCTCAATATAACAAAAATTCATGCCCAATATATTAAATTAAAAATTTGTAACAGAAACTCATTTCAAAAGAAAATTTTTAAATTAGACAATAGTCTCCATTACAGTTAAGGAAAAAATCCATTATTTAAGGCGTTTAATTCTTATGTACAATTTGAGAAAATAATGTTGAAATTGCCCAATTCACTAAATAAATTCACATTCTGGATATATGAAAAATGATTTTCATGAAGCATCTTAAATTTACTAGATAAATTTTTCTAAGTCTATTTCATTACTGAAATAATAATAAAATAACATTTACAATTATTTGTGTTACCTAATTTTTCTAATATTATGAGAAAGCGCATCTTATGATGCATAAAAAAAAATGAAACAATTGTTTTGAACTAAAATATCACTGTCAACACAACATTTTATCAAATTTTCCTTTATAATTATGAAAAAACATTGATGTACACACATAAATGGAAAGCAGAAAAATGCCAAATATCAGTATAAGGAATTTAATTATTTAACTATTCTTGGCTTTGTTGTTGATGGCTGTAAAGATGGAAATATTTTTAAAAACATTATCATTAGAAGAACCATTCAATTAATAATTAGATTTGTGTGGCTGAGGAACTGTATGAAATTTATATTAAGCATTTTTTTTTTTTTTTTTTTTTTTTTTTTTTTTTTTTTTTTTTTTTGTAATTTGGAAACAAAGTTGAGACCAATTTTAAAACATTTAATAGAGCAATTTTTTAAACCTGTAACTCTAACATCTAAATGTTAGTATACTTTTCACATTAATGGTTAGCAACTCAAAATGGAAATGAACACTTTGATAAAATATTTAAATACCAATATTAGTTTTAAAAATTACATACAATTCTAATTCCAGACAAATTAAAATAAATACAACCAAAACTATCATATTGTAGAATGTTAATAATATAAATAATACTCCAGAAAACTAAAACAGAACAAAATAAAAGGACTACAGAAACAATTTATATTTAAGAGAAAGAAACAAAGCAAATTAATAAAACTCATTAATTCTTTTTTTTTTTTTTTTTTTTTCTCCTGGGATTATGTAAGAATAAGATTTATAATTCTTGTCAAATCCCAGGAATATTTGATAAATGACTACAAAAATATTTATGCAAAAAAAACAACCAAACATAAGCATTAATTTTCACATTACATTATTTTTTTTTAACTATTTTTCCTAATATAGTATATAAAATTGCAATCAATGTTAATTTTAACAAATTGCCATATAATAAATTAGAGAAGTCAGCAAGTTATAAATTTCAAACTTCATGGGTTTTTTTATAGAGCATTATTATTATTTTATTTTTTTAATAAATCACACTATTCAAAAAATGATAAATAATATATATGCATGATAAGTAATAATAGAAGGTAGACTAAATTTTTAATATAAATATCTAATAAAATAATGTCTCAACAATAATACATTGAAGATAAAAATTGAGTTAACATGAAATCAAAAATTTCTCATAAATATATTTTCATATAACGAACTATACACAATAATTTAAATATAGCAACACAATAATTTAAATTTAATTTAAAAAGTTTCTAAATAGGGTATAAGTGACAGTATTTTAGAGTTTAAATTTAAAATTAATATTGCTTTAAATGTCATTCAAAATTTATATTTCAAACACTCTAGAAACAATGAGTATACAAAAATTCTTAAAAAATGTATAGATATTTTTTTCGAAGATCTTTATTTAACGAACAAAATTCATTCAATATTTTAGGGAAGTCTAACAAACATATTTACAAAATATTCAATACATCATATAGATTGAAATCAAAAGGGAAATATAGCCTTGATAAATTAGATACATATGGGTGAAAATGCAAAATAACTAAAGATGTCAAAATTTAATCAACAGTAACTGAACTGTTCATACAGAATCAAATTTGAAGAGAAAAATGAATTTGAGTAAAAAATCGAACTTCAGTTAAATATGTTTTCAGTAGCCATAGTTGGAAATGGTAAGAAGGAGTATCACATTTCGATATTACAAAAAGTATGAAAAGAGTCCCCTATGTTCCAACCATGGACCGGATTCAAAAAAGAAAATATAAATATATATATGTATATATATAATATAGATGAATTTGTTTTTAAATTTAAAAATTATACTGTACAACTATTTGTTACAATGGAATGATCAAGTGCAAAATATAGTTTTAAAAGCTCCTAAATACTGTTTCTCTTCTTAACTAATTATAATTTAGGACACCAGCAAATACTCAATCTTCATTGCTGCTCCTGTGAGGATTATATTGTCCTTTTATAGTAGCAAATTTTACAGAATTTAATGATGCATATCCAAATGCAACCTCATGCATGTAACTTGGGAGCCCAGAAAACCGGTTTTTTAATGAATATATCCTGAAATGTAGTAAAACCTAAAAAATATTTTTTTAAATTATAAAAATATTTATAAACAAGTAAATTATTCAAATATTAGTTTAATAACTTTTACAGCATACAAAACACAAGATTAAAATTGATTATTTTTCAACATTAACAGTATGGATGTACAGACTATTAAAGATCTTAATCTGTAATAATGACTGTAACTTGATAATGGACCACATTAAAAAAATTATTTTTGTTAATTTTTTTTGATTATATATAAATATACAAAAATAAATAATATAACACAACAAAAAGAAAATAAAGGATTTGACATGTAATATTACAATAGATTGATTTAATATAGTGTAAATAAACAAGGTAATAACCTAATTTATTTTTTTATAAGCATATATTGTTCCAAATTTGTTTATTTACATGTTTTAAAATGGAGCCAAGTTTCCAGACAAATGAATTCAGCATTTTTTTAATGCATCCTAAAACTAGCTCCTATTTAACAATAAATTAGAAAACATTGAATAAAATATTTTTCTGATCACTTTTTTTATAAACTAGAATTGTATTCTGCTTCAATCTATCATCAAGTTCAATATATATATATATATATATATATATATATATATATATATGTGTCAGTTTTACAAAAAAAATTGATATATGATGAAGCAGAACGATAGAAAACTAATAACAGGCCATGATCCATTATCATTGAATTATAAATTAAAGACATAAAGAAGATAATTTAATATCCACTAAAATAAGATGAAAGTGCAAAAATATAATAAAAAATTTAAGAAAAGTAGCAAAAGATTTATAACAATATTAGTAAAAGGAAAGATACTAATCAATTTTTAAAGATATGTAACGTGTATTAATATTAGGGGGAAGGGGGCAGGGTTTGGTTTGTCGCTTTACGATCATTTTGTGAACATGAGGGCTAATCAGATCGGGACCTATAGTTTAAAGTGGATTCCAAACCCCTAACAAACATCCATGGCACCGCCAGCACTAAGGAAAGAAGGGGGGAATATAACATGATCTTTTCAAGATTACTATATAAGGAACAATCAGTTTTTGCATGAGTGAAATATATAATTATTTAAACTTATTGTAAAATATATATCACATGAATAGTATTATATAATTGCATATTATCAACAAATATAACAAAGTACCCATACCAATCCATTTACATATATACTGCTTGTGGTATATTATTAACTTCAGCTTGTTCTAAAAAGTTCTGGCCATTTGAAATATAGGATATCCTAAGTTTCATTCTTAGTTGACTCTAAAATGAAATATATAATTATTAATTTTTGTTTAATACAAAAAAATAAAATTGAATTATTTTTAATATAATAATGAAAAATCTACAATAGAATATAAAATATTACTAACCTTACTAGGATTTAAAATTTTGAGCGTTTGTTGTATTTTACCCAAATTATTGGCAGGTATGTAGTTGTTTGTTGGTGGAAGCAACTGTAGTTGAAATACCTGAAATTATAAAAATGCTATTGTAATTAAAAAATAGCAAAGTTTGAATGTAGATTAAAGTTTTATAAAATTTAAATTTTTACCCTAATTATTGTAATATTGTTAAAAATTGTATATTGTTGAAGCAAATTAAAAATGAATACATTTTGATAAAATAATAAAAATAATTATAATTTAAATGAAATGATTTTTAAATGGATTTATCATTCAACTATTGACAAATATGATTTACCATTTAATTATAGTTCATGTGATCAAACTATCATCTGATTCAGTGAAAAAAATGGATTTTAATTTCGAATTTATTCATTAAAAAACCACCTGAATGATTTGAAGAAATTTTTAAAGTATTATCATTAGCAAGAAACAAATGTTCAAGAAAAAGGTAAAACATTATTTTCACGATAGAAAAGAATACGTAATATTGGTACCTTTGGAAAGCCCTCTGGCAAATCTGCATACGAATTTTCCATTAAAATTATTTTGTTCCCAATGTGGGAAGGAATATTTATGCTTTTAAGCACTAGCTCATTTAAAAAAATTATCAAACGTTTTACAATGTAATCAACACTGATAGCCCAATGTTAATCCCAGACACAATCAATATTCTGTGATTGATTAGACTCAATCACAATCACTACCAGAACTCTAAAAGAGTTTGCCTCTTCATCATTTTCCCTTGAATATAACATAGAACTTTACTACTGGTCTATCGATTTTTTTTTTATTTATCACCAGTGTAAATACAGAGATGTTCTTGCTTTGGGGAAGGGGGGACTTTTAAGCTGATTTTCCATATACTGACTTACACATATCAACCCTTCCCCCATTAGTATCGCATAATGATGGCATTCAAGATAATTCAAATTCTGTTTTAAATGAAATAAAATTTTACTAAAATAAAAAGTATGTATCATAGTTTTTTATTTTAAACACAAGGAATTATTTACCTAATATCAAATAAAAAATTTATAACTTTTAATATTTAAAGTGTTAAATACCTTAAGATTACTAACAGATACAACCCGAAATTGTATGAGTTACATTAAAATAGTAACAAATTTTATCGAAGCATGTGAAGGAATGCTGAGAAAAAAATTGTACTAAAAATCATAATATACTAAAATAAAGTCATAAAATCAGAAATGGGGGAACATAATTGAATTTACACACACATTAAAAAAAAAATTTTTTAATTTAAATAGAAACATCAAAATATTACAGTAGTGACTATGAAAGTGAATAAGAATAATGAAAATAAATAAAATTTTAGCAAATTTTTTCTCTTCAAGAAAAATTTCCATTAAAATAATTTAACAAATATTGCTTTAATATTTGCTATGAAATACAAAAAATAGCTATGAAATACAAAGTGAATTATTTAAAAACTGCATCAATCAAAAATTATATGAAGATTTGAAATATTAATATAAAGTATTACTTTGTAACTAACTACACAAAATGACAACCTTATAATAGGAAAATCTCACAACAAATTGCAACTAATTTCAATTTGGGGTTACTATTACCCATTAAAAGGTTATTCAAAATTATAATGACTCTTAACTGGTATAATGTATTACTACTATAGAAAATATGTTGTTGTTAATTACACAAAGAATATTAATTATTTTAACCACTTACTAATGTTTTTTTTTTTTAATTACACAAGATTTCCTGCATTTTCTTAGAAATCGTAATAGAATAGTAATAAAATTTTCTATAACTGGAAATATTTGGAATTTCTTTTTATAAAATCTGTGTATAAGAAATAGTTATATGCTAAATCAATGGTGTTAAAAACCTTGGTGTTTCAATATGGAAAACTTTTATTTCAGTAGTTAAATAATCATAATTTTGTTAGCAAAATCTAGTCCAGCCATGGATAGTGTGCAATGGTAAATATGCAGTTTTAACAACATAAACAGACAAATCAACTACTTGTTAGAAGTGCTAGTTGCATATATGCTGCTTTGAAAGAAAAAAGTACAACAGTTAGTGTGGAATTTTTCATCTAGTTTTTTTTTTTAATAAAGTGTAATATAAAATTTTAATTAATACAAATTAAAATTATTTTTATTGCAATTAATATACCCTGTAAATGATATTTCCTTCCAATGCGCCGGCTTGCTAATTTTCCATGTGATCGGTGTTCGAATCATACTTTACAAAACCCTTTGAGCAATTTTCAGGGATATCACTATTATGAAGATTGAATGATCATTACAAAAGTTATCATCACTGTCCTACAATTGGGCAGGATGGGGTGACTGTGTATACAGTTTATAACTAAATATTGTTATTGTAACTCAAATGTAAACCTTTAAATTGGCATCTTATTTCTGCAAACACTGAAAACAAATCCCTTATAGCATTTTTAATCTTTTGTTTTCAGATTTTCTGCATGCATTCGATTTATTATTAGCGTCTATTAATTTTTTTTTCTAGTTACAAAATTAGTAGAAAGATTTAGCTGTATGAACCAATATTTTTAATTGCTGGCCTACAGTATATTTGAAATTTAAACTTGAAGGTCAATTTCAAAATTACTATAAACTTACTGTTAAATTACTTTCTTTAAATCATCAGTCCTTAAATTTCAATGAAGAAATCCGAGGACTGATGATTTAAGAAGATTTTAAAAATTGAAAACTCTTAAAATCCAGTAGGGACAGGTGTATCCTGAAGGAACCATACACAAGATAATGGGTGTTAAAAAGTATTATTTATATGCAAATACTAAATTTAAGAAAAAAGTACTTTGTTTCATTTTTTTCAAGAAATTAATTGAATGAAAACTATATAATCTTACAATTTAATTCAAATCTATATATACTATGCAATATGTATTTAAAATAAATAACACCAGATATCATAAACATATAGAGACCCTTTTTAATAACTGTGCTGATAACATTAATTTAATCTTGTTCAAGTGTAAATAATTTTAAGCATTTATCACTTAAAAATTATTGGTATTATTTACCTTTGGTACTGCAGCTTGTAATAAAAAATCATTTATTGGAGAAAAAGAAAGATTTGTAGCAACAAGATTTATAATTATCATTTCAGGATTATCAGGAGGTTTCTCAAATTCAAAAATTATTCTTAGACCATTCTTTTCAAATGCTGTAATAGATGGAATGCCTAAAAAAAGTAGAACGGAATTACAAAAAGTTAAAATATTCAATACATCAGAATACTTATAAACATTAAGCAACAATTATATACATAGTAACCAATATTTAAAATTTTAATTTAATTAACTTTTAATGAAATTATTACCTTCTGATTCAGTTTGAGAAGTCAAATACCTTTCCAGGATTATATTTTGATTAAGTGATGGTAAAGAACCTATAAAACAAAACCCAGATACTTGAAAAAAAAAAAAAAAAAACCTTGATTTAAAGACTAAATAAAATCATCTATGAATAGATGTTAAATGAAAAATAATAATTTGAAGATATTGGCAAATGATATTACATAAAACAGTCACAGATTGTTTATATATATATATATATATATATATAATTTGCAAAATATGCTATTAGATAATAAAAGTGTATCATTAATTACTTATGAAAATCAATGTTATTAATTTTCAGTACGAAAAAAAAAAAAAATACAATAAATGAAAAACTTTTTCTTCCTTTAAATTCGTTATATTATGCATTAGATGAACCCATTTCAATCACTCAACATCAAACTGCCAAACAAAATCACAATTTATGCTACATTACTTAATATCATGATAATCTTTGTGATATTAAGGATGATGACCTTATTATCAAAGGACTACATATAAAAACAATACACATAACCATATCGATATGAGAATTTTTGAACTCGCTTAGGAAATTCTCATTAAATTATGCAATGAATTTTAACGAAATTTGTACAGAATTTTGAACCAAAGGCTGATATTAACATCTATTTCATGAGAACTGATAGAATAGTTAACTTTTCAACTAAAGTTATATTGCCACCATTTTTAAAAATATGGCCATATTAATCCATAAAATAGCATTTGATTCTAGTAGTCAGTGATAAAACAATAATTATTTTTATATTTACAAATTAATTTAAAGTATATGATTCAAGAGGAAAAAAAAAAAAAAAAAAAACGACTATATATTGTTTGGTTTATGTATTAAATCAGGACCATCCAAGCTCACAGTCTAGTGTTACTATGGATGCAATTTAACATGAAAGCACCAAGTTCATTAAACACATTTGGCTTGTACATAAATTCAAAAAAATACAATGAAATTACATACAGTAATTTCAACTTTCATTTTCTTCAAACTCATAAATAATATAATAAAAATAATTTAATAAATGAAATTTTTATTTTACTTAAATACCTAACTATATTTCTTATTTCTGTATTCCCAGATATTTATGTCAATAATTAAAACACCTTGACATGCTCAATAAATTAAAAATAACTCTATTCAAAAACAAAAATATTACATTATAACATTCTCATGTAAATATCTTAATTTGAACATTTTTACCAACTTTTTTGCTTAATAATTATTCTTAAAATTAACACATTTTCTGTGTAGTGCAGAAGCCTTTACTTACAAAAGCTAAGCTAAAAAAAGTTGCCTTATATTAACTATAATTTCCTGGACAGTCACCAACACACCACAAATTCGCAAATTCAATTGCAATTTATCTTATGATTCCCAAATTTTTTTTTAAAATAAACCTGTTAGAAAAATAAGTTATTTCTAAGAAATTTTTTTTTATTTTTTCAGTTTTAAAAATTTAAACATTGATTTTGATGTGAAATATTATGACCATACTTTGAATTTGCATTAAATATTATCAGAAGTACAAATTTTAAACAATGAAGTTTGTAGTACAGCACACAAGAAAATGATGAATCAATTTGCAAATAAGAAAACTGGAAAATTGCAAAAGGTACAGGACATTATAATTTATTATTATTTTCATTTTTAATGATATTACATGAAAAAAATATATTTGGTTGAAAGAAAATTAACTTCAGTTTTTTTTTTTTTTTTTTTTTTTTTTTTGGAGTTGAATTAAAAAGTTAGGACTAAATAAATATAAATGTTAAATTTTACGTGAACGATTAGTTTTGTTTCAATGAAATATCAGCACTGTATCAAGCTATGATTTGTCATGGAATTTTATGCATCTATGAAAAGAAATTTATTATTCCGTTACAAAAAATCACTACATTGCTATGCAATATTTATGCTTGTTTTAATCCCACATTTGTGTTTTAATTTTTCTTTTTTACATTTTTATTATAATAATTTATTAAAGAAACTATGACTGTTGCTATTTTTTGAGTATTATGATATATTGTGAACATTATTTATGTATAAATAAAAAAATTACTTTTTTTACAAAAACTGCAATAAATATAAATCTAAAATTTATACAAAAACTAGTCAGTATGTAACAAATTGTTTTAAGAACTAAATACTTTACTTTCACTTTGGGGTTCAAGTTCCAAACCACCAAGGAGATCAAGTAAGTCTGGTTCTTTTGAACCAGATTTCTCTTCTATGTGAGGAACCTCAGATGGATTGTTTGTTTCAGATGTACTAGAAAGTAGGTCCAATAACACACTCTAAATTTTAAAAAAATAATTAATAAGATTAATGTACTGGAGTTACTTTTCTTTCATCTCTTTAAAATTTTAAAACTTTGCTTACATAAAACTAAATATAAATAAGCATTTAACTGAATTTAAACTGATTAAGAATTATCTTTATTTATCAGAAATATCTTTTTAATAAAACGGGTGACTACAGAAAACTATAAAAAAATAATTTTTACTAATTATTGCTACTGATTATATTAGTTTCCTAGCTTTCTCCTAACTCAGAATCACAGCACGTATACAATATCTATTATTATAAACATTCTTGGTGCCTAATAGGCGAGTGACTAACACTCCAGTGGACAGTGCCACAGGTTTCTGGTTCAAGATCCCAGTGATGCCATGCATGTCTGTAGTGGTTCGTAATCCACTTTAAACTGTAGGCCCCAGTCGAATATGACTGTTGGGTGTAGGACTAACAACTCTACCCTGTAAAAAGAAAAACATCTCATGTTTTGAAATCTGCCAGTAGGCAGATGGCGCCTTGGCCCATCATGGGGAAGTCGTATATTGAAGAAAAAACACTCTAACTAGCGATTTAATATGAAAAAAATAATATATTTTTTATTAAATTTCAGTTTAAAAAAAGGAATGAATATTCTAAAGCATCTATTAAAACAGTATATTAGATATTTTTTTTATAGATAAAAAATACTGGAAATTTTAACATAATGAATCTACCTTAAATTTCAAGATGGCATATGTCATGAAATAAATTACGCATGACGTTCCAAAAGTAATAATCATTCATAAGAGTGAATGAAAATTAATACATAGAAAGAGAGTGAAAACCGATTTTTCCAAAAGTTTTATTAGGGTTTCTGTTAACCACATTCATCAGCTTATCACTTTTTATCACGATGAAAATTAAATAAGCCACCCCACCCTTTAAAGAAAGCTGTTATGGGTTGGTGTTGCTATGATCATTAACTTGGCGACATTAAGCTTCTGATCTAGAGAAATAGTGCGAAATAACTGATCGAGAATAAGCTTGGTGCAAAATGCTCTGCTCAGAAATTTTCATATATTTTTTTTTATTTTTACCAATTGACTAACACCCCAGTCCAGTCACCACCCTGTAAAACTGTATTTTAATATATATTCATAATTTTCAATATATAAAAGATAAACAGAAAAAAGAAAAAAAAAATCAAACAAAAATTCCCAGGCATCAAATTAATACCATCATTAGACTTAAAGATTCACTATTTTAGAAAACACCAAAGTGTTAATTTCAGTAGCAGAAATTTATTCATGAAAATAAAATTAAACTGTCAAGAAATATACATCTAATTCAAGAGAGAATATACTAAATTTTAAATTTTCTATTAGAGTCATCAAAATACAAGTTTATTGCAAAGATTAATCTTAGAAATACGCTGAAGAAATTTAATTTAGCATTAACACTTACTTTCACAGAGCTAAATAGTTACTTATTTTCAACTGTCAACTGTATTTTTACTAATAAGTATTTAAGAATTTTAATAAAGTAATTGTTATAAATAATAGATTAAATTAATATGCACAAATGCTAAATTTTAAATTTCATCAGAAAAAAAGACAGTACTTACTGAATCCTCAATATTTTTATTTTCCTTTTCATCTTTTACAACATTTAATTCATCCTCTCCAACTTCTCCATTTTGAACTACAGTTTCTCTTGAACTCTTATTTTCCATTGCTGGCATACGTTCCAGAAGACTAGGCCTAAAAATAAAAAAAATCAAGTGATTAGCTTTGAATGAATCATGAAATTTGACACCACATTGAAGTACAACGATCAATTTCCGACAGCAAATAATTTGCAATTAAAATTATTAAGCCTAATGAGATCAGAATAAATTTCTAATTCCTTGTGTGTATGTAAGTATAATTTAAATCTTACAAAAATTATAATTTACATTATTGGATAAATGTAAGTTCATAATGAATTGCTTGTATACATTTTTTTCACTTGCAGGTTCAAGACAGAAATAAATTTTAAAACTTTCCCAATTTGAATAAAAATTCAAGACCAAAATACTACAGATATATTTAATAGCAATAGCTCAGTTTAATCAGAACAAATTATATCACATATAAATTACTTGGTAATAATAAATATGCTTCCTTTATTTCACTAACAGTATTTTAGTAAAAAATTAAATAAAATAATTCATCAGTTCATTTGAAGATATTTACACATTAAAAATACTTTTATTACATGGACATGAATTTATAAATATACAAATATAGCATGTTAAAAATAAACCTTAGAACTTAACACCAAAAAATAATTCATCACAAACCTTAAATTATCAAATTTTCGGAACAATGAAGAAAATTCTATCGCTCTTTGTTGTAATTCAACATTAACATTTGTCCCAAAAATATCTAGGAATCGTTTAATTCGCCTTAAAAAAAAAAAAAATTAGGGATCAGTAAGAATTCACAAATAAAGAATAGGAACAAAGAACACAAAAATAACTATTTGAGCTATTTTATAAAATGAAAAAATACTTACGGTGCTAGATCAGGATACCGAACACTAAGTTTCATAAGGGCAGTAACTGCATACTCTTTAGTAGTAAGAGTCATGTGAATATTTACAGTCACTTTTTCAAATAAGTCTAAAATTTCATCAGGGGTAACCTGTAAAGTAATTCCATTAATGAGATTTCTATTAAATATGCATTGATGTAAACTTTTTCACTTCAATAATCTGCATTGACATGAAAACTTGAGCAAAAATTTGATTTTTTAAGCAAACAACCAGGAAATTGTAGAAGAGAGCTTGTTGTAATCATTACAATGAACAACTAATTCAGTAAAAAAGCTATTTGTATACTAATATAGGACACAAAATGTCACGGGTGACATGAGGGAATGCAAAATTCATGCAGTCAGTGCATATAGCGCAATATTACATAAAAAAGAACAAAAGGCGTTATTCAAAACTTTTCCTGGACAGTTTAAGGGAGTTCATATATACAATATAGCTAGAAGAACTGACCTAGATGATTTTATGCATGGTAGAATATCAGCAAGCTTTAGGAGGGTATAATGTAGCAAGCATAGACCAAAAGGTTCAGATTGACAAAATGCCATTACACGAATAAAGCCAAAATGTTGCAAACCCTGTCAAACCAAACCACAAGAACAGCTGTGAGAAAAGTTGGCTGTGGCCAGCCATGAAAAACAACACAAATGAATGGCCAATAATATTATCCAGCAGATGAAAAGAGATCATATAAGTCAGTGGTCAATATTACTCAACAGCTGAGCATTGCATTGTGATGAGTATCATACTTTTCAATAGCCAGACATCATAAAAGTGGCTTATTAACAAACCGCAGTGAATGCAGCATTACAATGACAGTTGTTCATTGGGATACCATTTAGACTGATACAAGAAATGCAAGACTAGACACCTTATTAGTGGAGTAAATCGTTACAGGTTAGTCGTTTCACATATGATTCTCAATGCCAGTTGATATAAAGAGAGGTAGGCACCCTGTGCTTATTCCACTAAAATCAGGGGAAAAGACAATTATGATAATCCTTGCATGCTCTTCTGGTGAGATTATGATGAACAGGCATTTAATGGATGTATCGTTATCATATATCACTATTGTCAGAAAATGATCCCCTCAATGTATGCCTGTTCCAAGTTGCAATCGTTGGACTTTGTTTTTATAAATTATCAGTAGAATAATTAAATAATGGAAACGTTTTTATTTATGATTCTTTTACATAAAGAAACAAATTTGTCTGCAATCATAAATGATAAGCAACATGATGTTATAAACAATTAGCAAAGTGTACAGGTAAAAACCTTTCAATGACTCACTGAGATATGTTTATTTACAGTTATCTTGTTGCCTGTGAGGGAATTTGCTTTTATCCATACTGAGTGAGTTCTCGGGTTATGCTTTTTTCATCACTCAAGTATAAAATATTGTTTCTGTATTCTGAAATTCATGTTTTCTTGTGGAGCTACGCAAATAAACAGTGGTTTCTTAAATATTGCATACCAGTGTTTTTACAATGTATAAGACTATTATTAATAAATACAATAGCCAGTTGAACACAGGGTACCTAAATTAAACCCACTTCGGATATTCTGCACATTTTTTAAGGTATCAAGCAACATCTAAAAAAAAAAAAAAATTATAACAAGCTTTCAGTGTGCATTGGCAATATAACACAAAACTGTTTTTGAAAATTGGAAAAATCTATATTCTGATCAGAAAACTAAAATTAAAAATTTTGAGGTAATTTAAAGCATTGGCATAAACGTATGTAGATTACTTAATAAGAAAAATATTTATTAATATAACATTCTAATGAAAAGATTTTACACGATTTTATATAAAACATATTATGACAAAAAAAGAAGAAAAAGGAACAATCCACTTGAAAACTCCTGACACAAAAAAAAAAAAAATGATTTTAAGAAGGAACAACAACAATTTACAACTTGCATTAACTACATTAGCAATGGTGAAAATTTTCTGTGATTAAATATAACCTAATTAAAAATTATATACATTCTATGAAAATCTACAAAAAGCAATATGAAAATTATCTCTACTCATTTTAAAATAATTAAGCATTAAAATATAAAAAAGTATAAATTTTCAAAAAATAAGACAAAATTAAATAGAAAACCAGAAGACAATTTTTACACAAAATTCAAGGCATTGAAACCTTTTTTAGCAAACTAATGATTTTCTACATTCTACATTTTTTTGAATATTCAAATATACTTTATTGAATATCTAGCTTTAAGTTATGCAATAAAAAGATAAATAGCATCATACATTTGCTGGACTTGCATCTGGACCTTCTGAGGAATTTAGAAGATCCCCAAATTCTCCTACACACCATGAAGCAACCTGTACAAGAGGCTGTTTAGTAGCAAGATCACCAGTTAATTGTTTCCATAATTGTTGAACAGTGTAAGTATGAAGCACAGATGATTCTGATATAAGTTGAATGAGATTACCTACTACATCATCAATTACATAATTTCCTGCCTGTGGATATAAAAGAAAGCTATTCAGTTGTTATATAGCCAAAAAAAGTCATTTTTTAAGATTCTAAAATATGCTAAATATTAACTTATATCACGCAATATATGCATTAACATATAAAATTTAACACATTAAGTATATATATATATATATATTAATGCATTACAGATTTCACACTCCAAATTCCTTCTTTAGAAAACCTGTTGGAAATAAAGTTTTTATTTATATGCCAGTATTGTGCTTATGCAGAAATGTATGTCTGATAGTGTATGAGACATACATATGTATGACAGTGTATGCAAAATTCTGTATAAAGACATATAGGGTGATTTATAATTAAACTTCCACTATAAACAGCATCCTACACTTAAAACACAACATTTGTCAGGATTACAACTAAGAAACAACAAGATTTTAATAACATTTGGTATATAGACTATACACAAGATGTCCTCAAGATATTTTTTTTAAGTCCAAAAATGTCCATTAATAACACTTTTCATAAAAAAAACACAATAAATTTAACAAAATAAATGAACACAAACTACATAAACAATTAGAACATTTATTGACTGGTTGTTGATCCCCTTGTCATCGAGCCACATTTGATAAAGGAAGCAGTAATCAGCCTGTTCTGATTGAGGAAAAAAAAAAAACAGTTTAGTTTGCAGGACAATGTAATGAAAGGTACTTAATGTGACCACTCTCATTCACATGCAAAATTTTAAGGCAACTGACAGTATGTTCAACAGCAGATTGCAATAAATCAGTTGTGATGCATTGCACATGAAGTGTAATGGAGTTCTTTACATCATCCAACATTGCAATATCTCCACAATAAAGCAGATTTTTTAAATGGTCCCATAATCAGAAACCGCATGAGTTGGATTCAGCGATAGTGATGGCAATACATTAATAAAGGAGTGAGTGACTAATAACACTTTCATCCTCGAAGCAAATGTGTCTTCATGGACCTATGGACATGAGGAGGTGTACCATCGTGCACAAAATTGGTTGATGCAACTGTCTGCATTGTAGTTACAGCACAACAAATAAATCTTAATCAGGTCATGGTATGGACGGTTCTTACCAGAACATGCAAGAGGAACATGTGCAGTTATTTCCTCAAAGAAAAAAGCGCCGAAGGATGAATGTAGCCAGGAATCCACACCAGACAGTTAATTTTGGAGACAGTAGGGAATTTCCTTGTGCATCCATGAATTTTCTTTTGCCCAAATGCAACAATTCACCATCAGCATTGCTGCGAGGTGCACTTCAAAAAGATTAGAATAACTCTAATGAGCCATCAGCACTGTCATTTTTCCAAAAATGATTGACATTCTATTCATTCTCTCTTCAACTACATCATATCAAAGTTCAACCATTTTAACTAACAGAATTCAGACTGAAACTTATCTCTATCCTCAATTTCACTGATTTTTTGATGTCATAACATAAAAAACTTTAGAAAAAAATGGATATTTAATGCACCACTACTTGCTGGGAACTTATATAGAATATAATTGCAGCAAGTGATAAAATATTTCCTGAAAGTAGAAAAAAATTGTTTTTCATTATCTCAGAAAAACTGAACAACATGTAGAGTAATACTACAAATCATCAGATCACTATCTTTTTGGTTACATTTATTAGCATATTTCACATCTAATATAGAAGAATATTTTTAAGATTATTAGTCAATTAGGCTTGATTTCTTACAAGTTGGAACTACCCTATATCTTAAAAGTATATATGTATGTAAATATCTATGTACATATTATGTATGAATGTATAAATTATGTATGTGCATTTAATATGTGTAAATACCATTTTACTAGACATTTCCAGAAACTAGCTTAACTCTCATTCGAACAACCCTTACAATTATCAATTTTGAAAAGCAAAATTTGATAATTTGAAAGTTATGAAAAGAACCATTCTAATACTTACTAAAGTCAAAACTTTAATCATTGTATCAATATGCCAGCGTTTTGATGGAGAATACCTAGAAATATTAGTAAATAATAAATACAATACTTTTTAGTATTATTTTGAATACAAATATAAACTTATATACTTAATAGAAGGGCCTATTTATAATTATATTTCATCAAAATGTAAAACTAATTTGAAATTAAAATTCAAGGCATTTGAAATTAAAATTAAAGAACTATAAAGAAATTTTTTTATATATATTTCTATTAACAATTCGGTTAATTTCTTTTTTAAATCGTTATAATCATATGTGTTTGATTTATTTACAATTCATCAAATACATGCTTATATATAATTTTAGTTTCATATTTTTTATAAATATGTAGTGGAATGGATACATATTGAAATTAAGAACAAATAAGAATAATTATTTCAATTACTTACAACAATGCAGCATATTTTTAACTTCCAACACACTATTTGATAATGCAGAAGCTTATATATTTCTACAATGGACAATAAAAGTACATTGAAAGGACTGTAAAGGTACTTGTTGTAATGGCACCAAAATTTTTGTACAAAAGATTCAGTCACTCTGTATAGCTAAGGCCAAATTCATTACAATTCAACAGCCATTGTTTGTGAATTTGATAGCTTCTGCATGAGTACCAATAAATCAAACTATATACATCAGATAGTTTTTATACAAGTATCACTAAATCCATCTATAGGGTTACCAGTTTTAAATAAATATACGCATAAGTTATAAAGTTAAATCTGGAATTTTTTAATGTTATATAAAAAACTTAATCGATAGACTTTGAATTGCCTTTTAATCCAAAAAATTATTTTAGTAATGCCTACATATAAGAATTTTATTTGAGTAGGTTTTTATATCTGCACAAATAAAGTATATACAATATTTGAAGCATGCAAAAAATAATGCACATCATTGAGAGAACAACAAAACATGCTGCAAATTCTCATTTAATGACAAGAAGTTCGAAAATGCACCACAATCAAGAAGGCTAACAATCCTGAATGCCAATGATTTGAAAAATAGTATTGTAGAGAATTCTTTTCAAATACCTTAGGAAATTGTAAAACAAGTTCCTTATACACGATTAAAAGTTCCATATTCACTAACTGGTGAAGGTACGAAGATAAGTCTCTTGCAAACTAACAAAATGCAAAGTTTATCCGTCATTTCTTAACTGTTAGAAAAACTAATCATTTCTAGATTATCTGATAACATATGAAAAAACAGATTATACCCAGCCTATTTCACATCACTGTAATATAGTGGGTATAGGCTGGCATTGTCCACCACAAGTTCCATCTGCATGATCTACATATAACAACTGGAATATGAGCAAGATTCTTGGCATCAGGAACATGTAGTACTGGCAAACAAACAAACAAAAAATGTGGTTCTTTCCGGACAATGCAACCTACATGCCACAAATATGGCTTAATACAATATCATGAAATGTAACTTTATCTCCTAGTGATATGTGAATAATCACATGTGAATGAAACAACTCTATAATTATAAAGATATAGTTTTTGAAGATTTCATGCTTTATACAACTATCTCTGATTTGACTATTGCTATATGCATCATAAAAGTTCAATCTTTTTCCAATACAATTTTAGGAGTTAGAAAAATTACTTTACGATCAAACATGACTTACATTTCAGCTGATATGAACAAATTTGAAGAACACTGAGATTTGAACTCTGGATCTGCTTTTTCTAAAAATATCAGCAGTTCTTTTGTCATAGATCTAATATTGTTTCCATTCACAAGTGCAAAGCAAAGTTCCATAGCCCTCCTGAAAAATCGAAAAAAAAAATTTATATTTTAAATAGCAATAATTATAATGAATCACTTCAATCAAATATCAGACAAATACAAGCAAAATAATTTTTGAAGACATTATAATTGGGAAGCTTAAAATGAACATTTATAATATTAAATGAACATATTTCATATTAATATAGGAGCTACTTTACAATTAAACTCTTTACAAAGCTGTAATCCTGACATTAAAAGAATTTACAGAAATGTTTGAAAAAATTATTTCAAACAAAAACAGTTGTGTATATGATTTATGTCTTAACTTAAAGTAATCAACAAAAAGTTGGAAATGGTTTGAAATTAAGTTTGTACCATGACTTACTTTCTAATAGACACATCAGGGTCTTTTAAACATTCAACAATTGTACTTCGATGGCGCTGAACTGCATTATAATCAGCTTGAACAGTACATAGTAATGTGTTTAAAGCAACATACCTGAAATAAAAATTTGTGTAATTAATCTTTTTCAATGAACTACTTAAAATATTATCTACATTAACAGAATTATTGTTATTCAAAAATGTTATTTCTTAGATATATGAACTACAAAAGAAAAAAAAAAGGTTTTTAACACATACTTAGGATCATATAGAAAAATTAAGTTTCTTTTCAAAAGTGAAGTGGCGATTATAGGTACTACTATAATTTTTTTAACAATATCAAATTTTCTGAAACTATACAAAGACTATCCTATCCTAAGCCAACTTATGAGGAAATATTTTTTTTGTCGAAAATACAGTCATGGCAAAATTGGAACTTTTCAATGAATTTAAAAGAATGTAGGCCCAGTAGAGAAATCTTTATAATGCCAATTTCCAATTAATTCAAGAGTGTGAATCAAAGGATATATATTCCATTTCCAATACCACCATCTCCATAACAGATTTATGTCATTCTATCCTAATGAATTTCTGTTCCAGTGGTTGACTGCTTCATTTGCAGCATATTCCTTGGCAAAAACTACACAATATTTACAGTAAATTCCATCTTCAATTTTTGAATATTAAAAGCACCTATAAATCTTTTATATACTTTAAGAAGATGTAAAATTGTTACCTAATATTTTTATCAGTGTTCAATAAAAATCTTCCTAAAATATTCACTCCAAGAACCTATAAAACATTTTAAAAAGTCAATTTTTTTTTTAAATTATATCACATACAAATATAAAAATTAGTTCCATAGCATTACTTACTCTGAGGCCACTTTCAGATTTAATATCCATTATAGAAAGAACTGTTTCATATAATATTGCATTTCCAACATTTTTACTAGTCTCAGTATTAGTTGCAACCTTTTAAGGGGAAAAAAAAAAAACTTAATGCATTTTAAAAGTTAAATAGAATGAATTTAATAGAATTATATGATACATTTTTAAAAATAAAGACTAATTCAACACAAAATTAAGAGTAATTAAAACAAAATAATAACAATATAGTATAAAAAATAAATTTAGTTAATATCATTTATAAATTTTGAAACTTTCCTTTCTCACACTTGTCAATATGGATGCATTAATTATAAAAAGACAAAAAACATTTAAACAAATTACACTAGTTTCCAAAAAAATAAATATAAAAAAAAAAAAAAAAAAAAAAAAAAGAAACACGTGAAATTTTTATTCATTAGAATTTAATGAAATTTAGCAAACATGTTAATAAAACAGAGGTTTGCAAACTATTTTCGTTTTGACAATATACAACATTGAAACAACTCCCAAACACCAGCTTTGAGATCTTTTTGAGATTTTCAAATGTCCAGTATGAAAAGTCATCACATACATATAACAACTACATAGGTTTGACGATGTTCTATACTAGAAATAATGGTGTTTATTAATTTAGTTGGCAGCAAAGTTCCTTATGTATCAAAGCAAATCAACAACCCTAGGGTTATGAGGACGATTTAAGTGCAGCAATACATATCCCAAGAATATTTCAAGCATGGTCAATCATGTTCTAAAGAAAATGCTAATTAACTTACATGTAAAATAGTCTCTTTACAATGGAAATTAACTACCAACCAAATTCTGAGTGGTCAAGTATTATTGTCTCAAAAAGTGAAGGAGTCACCAACTACATCTACCTAAGGACGAACAATTAAATAAAATAATATTGTTTCCATATAATTGAGCAGTAAAAGTGCATTTAGGGATGATATAGAGGTCAGTGCCACCGTGCACAGACAAATCAACCCATACACACAGCACCCATAAATCTGCTTTCATGGATATGACTAGGTTGATAAAAAGTAGATTTCCAGTTCCCACCAGATCAACGATCTTCTTGAGGCCATGTGCAACCAAAATATAGATTCACCAGCAAAGAATACAGAACTTCATTAATTTGCTCTTTAATTGACATGTCTATGCCAAATTAAACCTCACATATTGGCAGCATAATTTGAGATGTATACAAAATGTCAGATGTCTTCCCCACTTCGTTTTTAGATATGATTACTCCAAAGGAAAGAGTTCAATGCATAAGTTGGTATAGTGGAATAAAACCTTTTATTCAAATTTTAAGAAATTTTTGTAGAACATTCCATAAAGCTGCTCCTTGGGGAAACAGCATTTTGAAATGACAAAATTTTTAGAACTAGATGCATACTGGTCAGAGAAAGAAGTGACCAGCCATGCACCTCAGGATAAAATGTCAAAAGAATCAAACTTCCTTCATAATCCTTCAATATCAACACACTGTGTTTCATAGGAATTAGACACAATGCACACAATATTGCATAGAGTGATTTTTATATACAATTACCTTCCAAGCCAACAAAGTACAGTTATTTCAAGTTTTAGATGCAAGATGCAAATGCTGAGGTTTTTATAACAAACAATTTTTACTGCTGAAGCAATTTTTCATTTATCCAGCATGATCATGAGGCACACAAGGATACGGGAGGAAGGGGATCTAAATGACATAGCTGAAATTCTCCATTATAATCATTGTAATTTAGTTTGATTGCTTATCTTATAGGCTCTCTTCTGTTTTGCTGATTTAATGTGACAAAATATGTTTACTAGGATGTGTTATAAATTGTTGGCATTCCACACGTCTCGCATTTGCATCCTAATATTTTTTATCAGCAAGCTAGTGCTCCTCCACAATGGGATAAATTTTTTCAAGACTCTAAATAAGGAATTCCTTAACCAATGAAGTGGGTAATGGCCATTTAATTCTCCACGTTTAAGGCTATCTCACTCTTGATTTCTACTTATGAGGATAAGTAAAAGAAATTTTCCACCTCAAAAACAAACATTGAAGAATTAAAAACACAAAACATAACGTAAAGTAACACAGAAGTAATCAACACAATTCATGTTAGCTAATATGTAGATTTAAATTGATCAGTTAGATGTGATCCAAGATGCAAAGGGTGCCCACATTGAAATATGGTAACATGTAGTGGCAATGTCATACTAATTTCTAGTATGCATTGTCATTATTTCTGTAAATTATGCTATTTAAGTGTGAAATTATATATACATACTTTTTATATCAAAATAAAATACTTGATACCATACAAAGTTATTAAGAGAAAATCACATTCTCATCACAATTCGCTGATTTTATTTAAAAAATTAAAATGTGTCAAACTCTTTACCCATCTATGTATAATAATAATTTATTTAAAAAGAAATTAAACTCCAAAATTTACTTTTGTATGAAAACAAGACAAAATAGCATGTTTCAGGATATATATATCTTGAAACATGAAAGAATGATGAAAAGTTCAAATTAAGCTTCAACGAATAGAAAATGTTTAATTTTTATTAATTTAATGAATGAGGTAGATAAAGTTGATTTTTAACACTGTTTTATAATTATTGTACCTAATTTAATTTTAAATAATCATTACTTTCATTTAACTATGAACTAAGCGATGAACAATATTTCTTGTTAATCTGTCTTTCGTCAAAATAAATAAATTCGATGGTTTTCCAACAAATGAGCATGCAACATACAGCTGCCCATGGGAGAAACACGGATTCTCCAAGTCCAAGCCACAAATAGCCATTGTCTGCCCTTGCGACTTATTTATTGTCGTCGCAAAAGCCAAACGTATCGGAAATTGTAGCCTTTTGAAATGTATTGTAGATTCTGATGGTATCATAGGTATTCGAGATAACAGGAGGGCTTCGCCTTTAAGCTTTCCAGTCAATATCGTTGCTTCAAGTACGTTTTCGGTAATTCTTCTGATGACTAATCGTGTACCGTTGCATAATTTTGACGGATTTAAGTAACGCAATAGAATGACCGATGAACCAATTTTCAGACGAAGATTGTATGGAGGCATTCCTGGCATATCCAAAGAATTTAAAAATTCAATCGGAAAATTGACGATCTGGTTTTCATCAGCAATGGTGTCGATTGACTTAAAAGTCATCAGATTGCCTGGCAATAAATTTTGTATTTGACAGTTAATTTCATCAACATCAACATTTTTTGCTGCCAAAATTGCACAATTACTGAGTCAATTATGATCTAAGTGATTATTAAGAATATCCGGAATTACACTTTCAATTAGTTCATTTTTGGAATGAACAACAGAGCAGAAATTGTCTGGCAATTGGATAACATTGCATATTTTGATGTAGTTTGATTGTACCGTTTCCAATATCCAGTAATTTGAAAATACTTGTTCCAATGGTTCATTATGTAATTGCTCACATATTTATGGTCAATCGAAGAGTTTCAACGTTTTTCCATAAAAATGATTATTTCAAACACGCGTTAATCTCAACAGGAAACGTAGAGCGAGGAATGACAGGTAATGTCTGCCGGAAATCACCAGATAGTAGTAAAACAGCACCACCGAAGAGTCGATTATTGCCGTTTAAATCTTGCATAGTTCTGTGAAATGCCTCAAGAGAATGTTTATGACTCATATTACACTCATCCCAGACAATAATTGAACTTTTTTGCAACACTGCAGCCATTCCGCTTTTTTTTTTTTTTTTTAATATTACACATTGCGTTTGGTTTACTGTGAATGTCTAATGGCAGCTTCAATGCTGAATGCGCATCGAAAAAATACAATACAATTTTTAAAAAAATCGGGATATAATAATAAATGATTTAAAAAAAAATTCACAATAAAATACAAATGCACACAATCGTTTAATATTATACACTAAGTCTTATTGTGCATTAATTTTTTTGAATATAAATTGTAATAACTTACAAACAAAATTATTACTTTTCTTAGAAAAAAAATATTGATAATTAAATCAGGTAATACTTACATAGGTTTGATTTATTTCTCATAAAAATAATATAAATTTCATACAATATAATTTTCACAAAATTTAAAGCAGTACTTAAAACAATAATATTCAGAACATGAAAATTTTACGGTTATGTAGTACAGGCATCGTGACACGGCGCCATCTAACTTACCTTTTATTGTGGTAGGTCTTTCGTCTGTGGTGGAAACAAACTGTTTATTCCAACGATGAAATCATAAAAAAATTTTGCGGATGTCAAATTTGTGCTGTCGCGTTAATAACGCTTTTAAATTGTAACGTTAACTAACATTCTAAAAAACTAAAGCTTCAAATACTCCGTGCGAATTCTAATTACGGTTGCCACAAATTCCTAACTAAAAGAACATCTTTAAAAAGGAAATCAATTATTTAAGAATAAATATAGGTTATTAATAAATTAAAAAATCATTTTTCTTGTTTGTTTCTTATTTTCATGAGTGGCAACATCATAAAAATTGTTTTGTTCTGTATCAGCGACAGACGTATGTTATACGAATATAATAACCAATAATTTATCGGAATACTTATTTAAAAGAATATATATTTCTGTTCTTAATTAGTGCAAATAAGAATTCTGCAACTAATTATCGAAATAGCAATAAAATAGTCATTATATTGTTCAGAAAATGAAGCTACGAATTCCTCTAATTACAGTATTGCAACCCTAAAGAAATTGGTGAAATATTCAGGGTTGCAAGATTGGCGACTTCCACAGGGGTAGATTTTAACCGATTTTGCATTTAAATAAAAATAAAAAAAATCTGAATAAAAACTATCATATCTCTCAAGTTGGAACAAAACACACATTTAAAAAAAAAAAGTTAAAATCGGATTGTTAGTTTCGGAGTTCATCCCGAACAAACATCGTGAGACAGGAATTATATATAATATTATATATATATATATCTATATTAGTTAACATTTAGTAGAAACAAAATTTATATATTTTGATAAAAAATGTTTAAGAGAAAAATTTACATAATCGAAGTAATTAGAAAAATTATATTTTTTTTATATAAATATAGAGAAAAATGTAACTTTACAAAGTAAAATAATAAGTGAAAATTATTGAAGAAATTGATTAAAAAGAATTTTCTTTAAGTAAATTCTAAAATTCTAAAATTCTTTAAGTAATTTAATTTAAGTTTAAGTAAAGAATTTTCTTTTTCTAATAGTCTTTATTTTATTATTAGATTATTTAACTAGTAAAATTATCTACAGAATCAATAGAAAATGTTTAATAAAGCAAATAAATAGCATTTCATTAACAAAAGGTAAATATATCTTACTTGAGCAAGGATATCATTCATTATTTCACTTGCATCAGGATCGTTTTTACCTAATAATCGCAACAGCCTTAAAATTTTTACCTAAGAAAAAATAGTGAGTTCAGAAATACCTTTTATTTACAGCAATAAAAATAAATATACATATTTATAATAAAATGTATCACTTTACCTGCAAAAATGGATCACTAACACCACATACATCATGTTCAGGTGAATATCCAGCCATTATAAGGTTTTTAAGGACTCGCACTAAATTTGAAACCAACTATGTAAAAAAAATGATAGATGGCTTTTAGTAAAGAAAAATAATTATAAAAACAATAGTAAAATTAATAAATTTAAAATCAGAACATTATACAATCTTGTAAATACATAAGAAATTCTAAACCAGGTAACGGAAAAAAAAACAATTTTATTGAAACAGAGAAACAAAGAAAGTTAATAAACAAGGGAAAAAAAAAATCATGCTTCTATAAAAAAGACTCAATAGCCTTTGTTAGTCATTTCTTTAGTTGAAGATAACAATTAAGACACGTTTTTATTATATAAATAAAGTCCAATCTGATTTCATTTAACAGTAAAATCAAAATAATAAGTATTTCAAATAATGGAAGTATTTATAAATCATATTAAGAATTTCCAAAAAATGAGATGAATTTACTGGCCATAGAAAAACATGTTAAAAAATACACTGAAGTGACAAAAGTCATGGGATAGCAATATGCAAAATTTCAGATGGCAGTAGCATCACGTAGAACAGGTATAAATGCGCAGTGCTTTCGCAGAGCTTTCATTTCTGTTCAACTTATTCATGTGAAGGGGTTTTGACGTGATGATGACCGCACGACGGGAATTAACAGACTTTGAACATGGAATGTTAGTTGGAGCTAGACGCATGGGTCATGCCATTTCGGAAATCGTTAGGGAATTCAACATTCCCAGATCCACTGTGTCAAGAGTGTGCCAAGAGCATGAAATTTCAGGCATAACATCCCTCCATGGACAGCGCAGTGGTCGACCGCCTGCACTTAACGACCGAGACTGGCGACGTCTGCAAAGAGTCGTAAATTCTAACAGACAAGCAACACTGCGTCAAATAACCAAAGAAATCAATGTGGGACGTACAAGGGACTTGTCTGTTAGAACTGTGCGGAGAAATTTGGCTTTCTTGGGCTATTCCAGCAGAAGACCGACTCGAGTGCCTTTACTGACAGAACGACATCGGGCCGACACGATATTAAGAGGTATCCCATGACTTTTGTCACTTCAGTGTACATTACATGATTTAAAAAAAAAAAAAATTTTTAAAATTAGTAATTAAAAAACAAATATGTATAAGTTTTAACACAAACAAATTAGATAATGCAAACCATATCATTAATTCCTAAATTTCCTGTCTAGATTCTGAGGAAATTTTTTTTTTTAGAACTTTCATAAAAATCCCACCTTAAAAAACTTTCTACCACAAGAGAAAAATTAACACTTTTCAACACAAAGAAACATAACAGTTATAGGTGATAGAAGGAGCCAAACTTTTGTGTTACAATTGTTACGGTGAGTGTAAATTTTTATTAAATATAATTATAGGAACAAGGGCACTATATAAAAAATTAACTTTTGCATTTCTATATAAGAAGTTAGTTAATGCATTTTTTAAAAAACAAAAATGCTGTAACATGAATATAAACCTCATTTAAAACATCTTAATAACTGGAAGTCTGCATCTATAACCAACAGTTGCAAAAATAAAGGCCGGGTACAGACTTTAAGCATTGGGCATAGGGCTGACAATCCTACCCTGTAAAAAAAGAGACCATCCCTATCTCAAAATCTGCCAGTAGGCAGACAGCCTTGGCCCACCATGGGGGTCACAGGAAAATTGGATATCTATCTGGTGTATAGCCAGAAGTTACAGAAGAAAATTCTTATTTTCTAATTGAATAAAAATATTTTTTTTATTCAACAGAACAGATTACCAATCACCTTTATCATTGTTTAAAAAAAAAAAAAAAAAACCCCAAGAATAAGGAATAGAAAATGATATTGCAGCCCTTTTAACACCTGGCATCATTTTGTCATTTTCTGGTGGCATTTTTCATCGTTATTAGATGCATTGTACTTGAGCTTGTTTTCAAATGTATAGTTTTCATATTCATCTGTTAAATTCAATATGGAAATTTGGCAACTGTTCATTATATTCATATTTATCAATTCATTAGATTAAAAAAATTTACATACTTAAGAATTTTAAGTATTTAATTTGTTTGTTTTGATGGAAACTAAAATTGTTTTATTTTCTACAAACAGGCAATGCTGGATCATGTCTACAAAAACTGTGAAAATATTTCTCTGTCTAAACTTGCAACATGTCCTTGATTTATGTCTATTAATTATATTAATTTTCCTGGTTTTCCCATTCAGACTCACTGTATGTGTACAATATCCAGTATTGAAAACATTTTAACTACATATTAAACATGAAAAAAAAAAAAGTATGCTCTTATGGCGTTTAATTTTTAAAAAAATGGAATGAACAAATCAATATAAAAACAGTATATTATATTTCTTACTTGTAAAAAAAAATACTGGAAACATTAACAAAATAATGAATCTATCTTGAATACAAAAATTGCATACATAACATTGATAAGAGCAGAGTGAATGAAAATAATACACAAAAAAAAGTGAAAATCAACCTTTCCTTAGGGTTTGCTGTTAGTCTTCATCAGCTTATTGTACTTTAATTGTAATCAAATTCCAGAAAAATGCCATATCTTTGAAAGAAAGCTGTCCTGTTATCTGTGACTGTTAACTTGGCAATATTAGTCTTCAGATGTGGAGAAATGGCAGTGTGGATTTGCTGATCGTATGCATGAGTGGCACAAAATGCTCTTGTTGGCAATTTTTCCTGGTTTTTAGATATTTTACAAATTTCCCTGACTTTTCCGTGACTCCCCAGTTTTATCACAACCTTGAAGTATTTACTTTAATTATGTGGTCTTTTAAATAATTGAGATTTTAAAAATATTTTCAGGTTGTCGTTGTTCATTAAGATATAATACATTTTAACATATATTCTATAAAATAATTGAATAAATATACCTTTTTGAAATGATGCAATGCATCTGGGCTTTTTTCGCACATCTCGGTTATAAGTACAACAGCAGTAATGAGGACACCTAGAGAATATCCAATATTAACATCATTTATATTATATTTGTTTCTCTAGCTAACTCATTTTAAATATGAAACGAATTTTAAAGGAATTAAAATGTTTCAGGAAATACTGAAATTCAAAGCTGCTTTAGATATTAAATACCACTGCATAGATGCAGATAATAGAAAAAAGTATAAGAATCAAAATCAGTGAAAACCAACTAAGATATCAGTTAAAATCCAACTCTACTCTATTTTAAAATTTTTTATTTCATTCAAAATTTTGAACATTCTCCAAATAGTACTGAATTTGTGAGTTTACTATTGCCTTACTAATTGTAATTATTGAACCTTATCAAGTGTTATTTTTATAAAAACCTTACTGATTTGATAATAAACAACTGAGAAAGGAGGGCAGAGAAATTGCATAAACATTGGTCATTTGATTAATTATTTCAATCTTGTGAATAAAATATATAATTTTCTTTTGCTTGATTTAAGCTATTCTATAATACTTTTGTATCTGTTAATTTACTACTGTTATTTTTTAGGACAAATTTAGAATACAAAAATATATTTTAAGTTAGTACAAATACAATATTGCTAAAGTTGTAACAAATACTTTGTTAATGCAAACTAGTTTAATAGAAGTCAATAAATTTATTAAAAAAATTTTTTCTAAATCCACTAGAAAATATCACAGTAGATAAAATTACAGTAAAGAGTCAGAAGTTGGCATAAAATATTCGACTCAGCAGTTTAAATTTTTGGCTGTTCAAAGTCTTTTTATTGAAAGCACACACTTTTTTCATCTTCACAACAAGTAATAATATATAAATATTTAATTTTAAAGTTTTCTTCTACAGTTCACATGAATTCCTTAATTATTAACGAGATAAGAAATTTTGAATTTTTTAGATTAATTTTTGAAATTTTTTTTTACATTTTAACTCCTGGAAGGTCAAGGTAAAAAAAAACAGAAAAAATTATTAATAATATATTTTTTTATTTACATAGAATATAAGATAAATTTTATGTAAAATTAATTATACATAAAATAAGAAAAAACATTTAAAGTAGCAAATTACCATCTTAACATCAATTGCTAAACTGACAAACAGAAATTAAATTAATCAATTAAAAATTATATTTAAAAAAAATTATAAGATAGTAGAATATCCAAAGTATAAACATGATTAACAAATGCAAACAGTACAAAAATTCAACCGAGTCATCCCTGCATGAACCCACCTGAAACTGCTTTGCAGTCCCGTAAAAACCAGCAGACCAGTTTGAAAGTCACTATACTACAAATTAATATAGCTTTCACCACAGAACCAAATTTTTTTTTTTTTAAAGTTTAAAATACTACTCCTTAAAACGTTTTAAAAGCAAAACAATTAATTAAAATTACCATGGTTCTTTTCAGAAAGTAAAGACCTTGTGGCAGGAATAAACATTTCCATCAATTCAGGAACTTTTTTTATAATTCGAAATGCACATAGAGCAGCCTAAAAAAAAATTATTTTATTTTATTTTCCGATGTCAATAAAAAACATTAAATTATTTCAATTCTACAGAATTACAAAAAAAAAAAAAAAAAAAAAAAAAAAAAAAAAAATGGAACAGACATATATCAATAAATAATAAATATAAGGGGGGGGTGAATAACATTTCAGCAAGTTTATGATAAATGCAAACTTAATTGATTTCAGTTTTTATAAATAATACCAAAAAGCCCTACAGTAGTAGTTTTATTTCCTAAGTAAGTCATCCAAGTGGATGAATAATATAAAGTCATTTATTTCACAGACTTAATTAAAAATAGTTTGACAATAAGATTTTTTCCCCGATGATTGCTAATGTGGCATTTGGTCTGTTCCTATATCTATGTTTACAACTTTTATAATTCTCATATAACAGGACCAATGTAAAGCACCCTATTAAAATCATTAATGAATCAATCGGCTTTTCAAAGCAATAATACAATGCCAACCACCAGGTGGAAATAAAAATCAGCATGATTTGCCTCATAACTAATTGAGCCTGACTCTGGTAATATAAAAGTAATAATATTACATGTACAGGGCGATTATAAAAACACTTTCTTAATGTATGAGTCCCTAGTTATCGTACCATTCACAGAAACTGAATGAAATTTTGGTTTAAGGTATTTTGAGGTATGCGCCCAAGAATCATATGGAAAACAGTTAAACTGGTTAAAGTGATAAAATTTCAAAAAAATTCAAATGACAACACCTACATTTTTTACTAGAATTCCCATTCTATTAGTGAAAAACCCTAGAACGTTAATCAACGTTATTTATGGTTTTTCACTATGGAAACTCATTCTCCATAGTGAACAAGTACCTTTTCGACGTTATTTATGGAACGTCGAAAAGGTACTTGTAGCTCGAAAATCGCCTGCGCTAAACAGATTAAGAAGAACAGTGAAAACAATCAGTAAGGATAAAGAAGTAAAATATTTTATTGTGTTTCACAAATTTTCCATCTGACTTCTTTCACACACAATGATACTTTGCATGAGGCAGATGGTAAATAGCACTGTAGCATGTACTGATGAATCTGTTGAACCGGACCTTTGACGACATCGAATCAGATGCAAATCAGATATTAAAGTATCCCTACAGCCAGAAATCCATTGTAGTGAAATGAAGGAATCTTGATGGTAATAAAGATACTCTGTCACCAAACTGTTATGTTAAGAAACGTTTGACAGAAGACTTCACAAATGGGGGAACACCATCTTGTATTCACATATCATATAGAGCATTTCGCTGTAGGAATATCTGAAATCCAAGGTTGTATGCATCTAATCTGCAAATTGCATCTGATTTGAAGGATGCCATCAGATTCCTTTTGCCATAGTACATATTTCAATGCTATCCACCATCTGCCACATGCACAATGCCATCATGGAATCATTTGCTATCATTTATAAAACACATTAGAATATTTTGCTTTCTGTTGTTTTGCTGTAGTTATTGGTTCTTTTCACTTTCCTTCTTAGCCCGTTTAGAACCAGTGATTTTTGAGCTACAGATTTTGTTCCAACACTATTTATGGGTTTTCACTATGGAGATCATCACTATCCAATAAAAAAGGTGTTGCCATTTGTAATTTTCGAAATTTCGTCACTGCAACTTTACTGATAGAGTTTAACTATTGTCTTTCATATCATTTTTGAGTATATACCTCCAAATACCTTAAACCAAAATTTCATTCAGTTTCTGTGAATGGTATGATAGCTAGGGACTCATATTCTAAGATAATTCATATTCTCTTCATCCTGTATGAATTGCTTAAATGCTTATTAGCCATTTTAAAATTACACAGAGAAGTAATGAAATATTAAAACAGAAATCAACTCAAGAGAAAAGATCTTGATTATAGATATATAGTAGAACGGTGCTCTAATGTAAATCAAATAATATATTGAACTATCCGATATACATGTCATATTATGATAATAAAGAAAATATATTAAATATTAACAGTTGCTATAAAATATTAAGATATCAAAATGCTTTTTGTCAGTAATAAAAAATTTCAATACAATATGTTAAAGATTATATTCTCAAAATTTACCACAAAATGTATGTGTTCAGAAGCATATGCATAGATTACAACAATAAATAATCCAATTTTTGATCCCTTCTACAATAGAATATATTTTGAATATCATCAAGGTATTTTCCTTTTCAATCATACAATTCCTTGAGAACATTATAAAATAAAATTAATGAAAAATAGCAATATCAAACGACCTATTTTAAACAGTCAGATCCTCTCATAATAAAAGAAACTTGAAACCAGAAAAAGTAAGCAGTTTTCATGAAAACAACTGAATTTTAAATAAATTAACATAAATTAATTATTGATCAAAGATTTTACACAATAGATTTTTTTAATTTGCATACATCAAAATCTCACAATCATTGTAAGAATTTATATTGGTTTCAATTTCCTTAAATTAAAAAAATTATCTAATATATAAAAGCAACAAGCTATTTTTTAAATATTAAATTAATTCAATATGGATGGTGTTAAACACCTACCTTTTTTCTGACATATGCATTAGATGTTTTTAAAAGTTTCTCTACTTCACCAGCCAAGTCTCGGCTCATTTCAGGAGAGCATATGACTCCAAGCGTGCATAATGCTAAACCAATAACAAATTGTGTTTGGCTATTTAGATCACTGTAAACAGTAAAAAGAATTAGTTATAAATTCTGGAAATCAAAATACTCAATTCTTTTTTTTTTCCCTTTAAATTTTAAAAATTCCTATATACAGAAGTACTTATTTAAAATCATTCATCCTTTGAATATCAGCACATTGAATGTTACATATACTAATATAAATTAGCTGATACAACTCAGCCTTGCCAGCTTCAGGGAAATGATGCATTTATTACTCACGATATTAGCAAAAATAAGATTCCAAGAAATCTAAAGAAAATATGCTCAACATATAATTTCATCATTAGATGGAAAACACATTATAACCTTTTACTAACAAATTCGGATTTGGCAATATTTTATTATCACAATTTTAATACAAATAACTACATAAAATACCTTTAAAGTAACATGGAATTAAAAGAAGTAAATAAGTGATAGCCAAAAATCTACAAAAATTTAATGTAACAAGAAATAATTTGATTTATCACATTAATAGTTTATCAATTATAAAGACATCAAATAAATGTTACTCTAAAGTAACATATTTATCTAAATTGGGAAATTAATTTTTTAATAGAAAAGTAAAAGCATTTCTTGCATTTATTACTCACTGATCAAAGTATATCAAAAGGTGGACAATAGAAATTATACACACAAATATTTATTTTGTTACAGCAAATAAAAAGTGGATATCAATCAAATGAAATTTAGAATGAAAAAAATTAATTTTTATCTCTATATAACAAAAAACATTAGAAGCAAACAAAAACATATTTAAAGAAAGGCACTATCACTAAAATTTACCTTTTTAATCTCAAGAGAATTTTTAAAACAATTCTTGATTTCATCCACTTAAAACATTTACAAGTTATTTATTAATAAAAAAATATGTTGCATACAAATTATAAAATACAAAGAAGAATAAATACGTAAAGAGCTATGATGTAGCGACACCTATTGATGGAAAATGGAGTAAAAATTTAACAACTTCTACTTTCACTGTTAACAAGGGAATTTTCCCGCTAGAATGAAAACAGAACATAGTTGGCGTTAGAAATGGAATAAAGGTGTTGTAAATGTGAAAATTGATTATCGTCCTTTTTTTGCCGTCTGGATTTTAATAACACTACGCAACCTTTACAAAGCCGTCACATATTTGGTGACCCGTGAATTATTTACAGAATGACGGAAACTAATGGATCGGCGAAAAAAGATGAAGTAGCGCAGGTAAGTGCCAAAATACCTCCTTTTTGTGCAGAAGAACCTGAAATATGGTTCTTTCAAGTTGAAGTACAGTTTTCAATTTGTGGAATAACAGCCGAGGATACAAAATTCAACTACTTAGTTTCGCAATTAGAACCGAAATTTGTTGAAAGTTTGTGGGACATTATAAGTGATGATACTAGAACAAAATATACCGCTGCTAAAGAACGTTTGCTGAATACTTTTAAAGAAAGCGAAAATAAGCGTCTTCAGAGACTACTTACAGGAATGGATTTGGGAGATCTTAAACCCAGTCAACTTTTACCAAAAAATGAGAAATCTGGCTACTGATGGAATTACTGATAAGGTGCTAACAACGTTATTTCTACAAAAAAATGCCCGATTCTGTGCGGAATATTTTACTAGTTAGTGATGAAGGAATTGAGAAACTGGCATTAATTGCGGATCGTATTCTTGAAATGCAACCAAAACAAGAACTTTACTGTGTAAGCAATAATGTTTCATCAGGATCAGATGCCATAACTGAGTTACGACAACAAATTGCATCTTTGGATAATAAACTTGAAAAACTGAGTGTCACAAGGAACTCTCATTCCCAAACAAGAAATAGAGGTCGATACTCTTCTTATGATCGAAGTAAGTCTCGCAATCGCTATTACAATCCTTCTGGCAAATACTGTTATTACCATTTTGGTTTTTGAGAAAAATGTTTTCCTGATAAATGCAAAGCTCCATGTGCATGGAAAAATAATCCTTTGGAAAACCAGAATTAGCTGCAGATTCTGCTGCTGAAAATACAAAACATTGCCGTCAATTCCGTCTATTTGTCAACGACAAAAAAACGGGTTTACGCTCTCTGGTTGACAGTGGAGCGGACGTAAGTCTTATTCTTTATACTTCTAAACACAAATTTATTAGTGACTATAAATTATATGTTGCAAATAATACCGCAATCGATACTTTTGGTACAGAAATTTTAAATCTTGATCTGGGTTTGCGCCGAGAATTTCAATTCCCGTTTATTGTGGCCAAAATTAGTAAACCTATACCAGGTGCAGATTTTTTAAATAAGTTAAATTTATTAATTGATATAAAGCATAAAAGGTTAATTGATGGTGTAACTAACCTTGCAGTTTATGGTGACATTGCACCCATCTCTATTAATGAAAGTGTAAGTACAACGAGCAGCTTATGTAAATATTCTGATTTATTTTCTATGTATCCCAATATAACAAAACCAAATTTTCATATTTCAAATGTTAAGCATCATATTATAACTAAAGGACAACCCATAAATTGTAAAGCAAGACAATTAGATCCAAAACGGTTGGAAATAGCTAAAAGAGAATTTAAATATATGCTCAGAATGGGCAAGTCCCTTACATATAGTAACAAAGAAAGATGGTTCTTTTCATCCGTGTGGTGATTCTAGAAGATTGAATGATTTAACTATATCTGATCGATATAACATACCACGAATCCAGGATTTTCAACATATTTTAACTAATAAAACTATATTTTCTAAAATTGACATTACTAAAGCATATTATCACATTCCTGTAGCAGATGAAGATAAGGCAAAAACTGCCATCATCACACTTTTTGGACTTTATCAATTCAATGTGATGAGTTTTGGTCTCACAAATGCCCCTGCAACATTTCAAAGGTTTATAAATGAAGTTCTTTATGGTCTAGACTTTGCGTTTCCATACTTAGATGATGTATTGATCGCCTCTTCTGGCGAGGAAGAACATCGTTCAAATCTTAAAATAGTTTTCCAGCGTTTAGATTAAATATGGTCTACAGATTAATGTTAGCAAATCAGTTTTGGGAGTACCTGTAATAGATTTTTTAGGCTATCAAATATCTGCGGAAGGCTCACAACCTCAACCTCAAAAAATCAAAACTATCATAGAATATCCATTGCCAGAAACTATGCACGAATTACGTTCCTTCTTAGGAATGATTAATTTTTATCGTAATTATATAAATAATGCCGCAAAAACTCAAGCCCCTCTACATGAACTTTTGAAAAGATCTACAAAAAAAGATCGACGCAAAATACCATGGACCGATGAAACTAGACAAAGTTTTGAAAACTGTAAACAAGATGTTGCTAAAATAGCGTTAATGGCATATCCCAACTCGGATTATGCTTTGGCACTTCTCACAGATGCATCTGATTGGGCTATTGGATCAGTTATTCAACAAAAAGATGCAAATAAATGGAAGCCAATTGAATTTTTTTTTAAAAACTTAATGATGCCCAGAAAAATTACAGCGTTTACGACCGCGAACTTTTGGGTATATATTTATCCATTAAACATTTTAAGCATTTACTTGAAGGTGGAGATTTCGATATTTATACTGATCATAAGCCGTTAACATTCGCTTTTAAGCAAAACAATGATAAAGCCTCCCCCAGACAATTAAGACACCTACAATATATCTCACAGTTCTCTACTAACCTATACCATATGAGTGGTCGAAACAATGTGGTAGCAGACAGACTGTCTAGAATTGAGGGCATCGATTCACCTATTGTCGTTATGACTTGATAGCAGATGCACAAATTAATGATGATGAACTGCAACAATTGAAATTACATTCCAAATCATTACATTTTAAAGAGCACCAATTGCCATCAGGAAAGCTCTTGTATTGTGATACCTCTACTTCCAGTTTCAGACCATTCATACCAAAAAAGTTTTGAATGACAATATTTAATACAATTCACAGTTTAGCTCATTTCGGAATTCGAACTACTGTAAAAGAAATAACTAAAAGATTCGTTTGGCCAAATATAAAAAACGATGTTAAACAGTGGACTCAAACTTGCATCAACTATCAGAAAAATAAAATAACTAAACATACAAAATCAGAATATTCACAATTTCAAGCACCAGATGAGAGATTTAGTGTCGTTCATATAGATTTAATTGGACCTTATTCACCTTCTAATGGATACACATACTGCTTGACATGTATTGATCAGTTTACCTCTTGGATGGAAGTGGTACCGTCATCAAATATCACTGCAGAAAGTATAGCAAAAGCTTTTTATGAGCATTGGATTACCCGATTTGGGGTACCTACTTGTGTTATTACTGACAGAGGCACTCAGTTCATTTCAGAACTATTTCGAAGTTTAGCTGCGTTACGTGGTGTTAAAGTAAGCCATACATCTTCTTACCATCCTCAGAGTAATGGAAAAGTTGAACGTCTTCACCGTACCTTGAAAACAGCTATTAGATTTCACAACAACGTTCGTTGGGCGGACACATTACCAACGGTTCTTATGGGTTTGCGAGCTGCTCTACATGAGGACAATAGCTGAAATGGTTTATGGCAAAACTATTAAACTACCATGCGAATTCTTTGAAGAATCCAAATTGACAATATCTGATGATAATTTCGTAAGCAATCTTCGAAAACAGATGGCCAACTTAAAACCACACCAATCCAAAAACAAATGTAAACAAAAGATCGTTATTCCAAAAGATTTGTACACATGCTCACATGTGTTTCTGCGAATTGACAGAGTTAAAAAACCTTTAGAACCCCCATATGAAGGACTCTATTTGGTATTGCAAAGATCCTAGAAAAACTTTCTTCTATCAATTAAAAATAAGCAAGTTAATATTTCCGTGGATAGATTAAAACCGGTATATGTGTTACAACCTAATGAACTTTTGAATCCAACATCATCAAATGATCATACATCTGTGCCGAGTGAGCAAACATTTATACCAAGTCAGCAAGTTGCACAACCAAATACAATAACAACAAGTTGTGGAAGACAAGTAAAACTTCCTGTTTGTTTCAATGACATTGACTTTTCTTCAAAATTATAATTTGTCCATGTCCATTTTAAGAAATTAACTTGATTTATTGAATGTAATTGTTTATATGCAATTATATTTGTAATTATTTTGTGCAATTTAAATTTGTATCAATGTGTATTTGTTCACTATTATTTGTATAGGTATATTAATTCTTCTACCATTTTCAAAGTAACGTAACTTTACTAGTAGGGGAGTGATGTAGCGACACCTATTGATGGAAAATGGAGTAAAAATTTAACAACTTCTACTTTCACTGTTAACAAGGGAATTTTCCCGCTAGAATGAAAACGGAACGTAGTTGGCATTAGAAATGTAATAAAGGTGTTGTAAATGTGAAAATTGATTATCGTCTTTTTTTTTTTGTCGTCCGGATTTTAATAACACTACGCAACCTTTACAAAGCCGCCACAATGTCATTGCTAATTTGTAGTTCTTTCGCAGAAGATTTTTGTGTGCAGCTTGAACGAACAATTCAATAAAAAAAAACCTAAGATTAAAAAATTAATTAATATTTAAAAAAAAAACTAATAAGAATTACTTTGTGATGTTTAGCTCTGAACCTGATAAAACAATAAAAGAAAAACATTGAACTTCTGACATAGTTTTAAGTTTACAGAAATAATAACACAAAGATTTTGCTATATAAGATACACTCTAAAACATAAAAAATGTTGCACCAAGAGGAAATTATTCAGTTGAGACAAAAATCGATGTTGTGTATATATTTATGTATTCACTATTGGCATGAATGATACTGACTGATACCCAGTGCAAGACTCAAAATTTGTTTATAGTATCTTTTGCAGGATTTCTTACTGAATCATCCGATTAAATCGCTATATTCTACAAAAAAGTTTGCTGTCAACCTTCAAATACAAAAAAGATTTGGCAACCTAGCTGGTCAAGGATTGACAAAGTACAAAGACAATCTCTAGAAAGGCATATTATGTACATCTAAATATCACCTTATTAAAAAGTAAGTTTAGAATAGAACAAAATATATAGTTAAAGCAAATTATAAAATTCGATCATCATATCTTTAAGCAGTCTTGAATGTTTCCTATGTGATGATAGCATATTTAAAACAACATACATCCCTGAAGACAACTCATATCCAGTCAGTGCAATTCTAAATAAATTGTACTCAACACTACTGAAAATGATGGTGCACACAGATTAAATTCTGGTCTCAGAGGTCAACAATGGTATTACTGCTCATTTCTGCAAAAAGTCAAGTTGGACGGTTGTGCAGATGAATAAATACTATGACACCAATTCTGAGTATCATCTTTTTTCTCATTGTAGTCCAACATCATCAGCTGTTCTTTTTGTGTTGAAATCTGCTGTTTTTTGGACTTTCTTGTCACTGTTATATAAATGACACATCTCAATCTAAATGTTGAGCATTTCTATGATTTATCACTCAAGCTCTTTCAGTCTAATAGCAGATACAATTTTAAAAGACAAAAAAACATTTATTTGCTTTATCTTTTTAAGACAAAATAAATTAATATATGTAAAAATTAACAAAATAAAAATCCTTCACTGTTATACTAGTAATGGAAAGTCTCATAACAAATGACAATTTATAACAAAATAATCGTTTTGATATATAAGTTCATTTTGAAATAAAGTTCTTTGTTCAAACACATACAGATTAATAAGTTAAAAATTCTAAATATAAATTTTAAAAATGCAGAAAGAATGAAGGCTTACTTTTTACTTTACTTTTTTAGGCTTACTTTTTAAGAGAATTCGTAATAAGGAGGTGAACATCTTGTCTTTCATCTAATAATAGCATGGATCCTAGATATCCAATTCTTTTATCAGTAAACCTTGGCGATGCAATGAGTTTTAAACACTCCAGCTGAAATGTTAAGGAAAACATGAGCCAACCATCTTTAAAACTATAAAAGCAATTGTATTTAAATAAGAAGTGTTTACCTGTCCAAAATGAGCTTGATATCCAAGCATATGTATGTACAATAATTTAGCAACATTTCGACATCTCCATGTATTATCTTCTTCACGAAACAAAGAACGAATGTATGCACATTCTTTCTGCACAACAGCTCTTTCATCAGCAGCAGTTCGAGCAGCACGTATTTGGCGAATTAAGTCTCGAAGTCTCATTGGAGTTGGCATGTTTGTATAAGCATTCAATCTGAAAAAAAAAATATTATTTTTAAAAATGAATTAAAGCACATAAAGATAATATAATTCACCTGATAAAAATAATTACAATTGCAAATCTTGACAGTAAAATTATTTGTTTAAAAACTAAAAGAAAACTTATACTTTGACAATATATTATAATTATAAGAGTTATAATTGCTTATGATTAACTGTTAACAATAAATTGTATATATAAATTAATACCTACACAATATTTGACAGGAAAAAAAAGATGCTTATATTTTATAAATCATCTTTACTAATTATAGTTAAACTCTGTAATTACTAAAGCTCAATACAGAGCAAACCTCATTTTTTAAAAACTTTTATGCTAATAAATAAATTCACGCCAAATTTATTTTCCAAAATCATCTAGCCTTGAAGTCCAACTCAGCCAGGTATCAGTATATTGTATGGAGTCACAAGTATTCAAATCAAATTATATCTATTATAGTTGTAGCTTAATTTTGTAATGTCATAGCAAACATTATTTGTAATGACAAAGCAGATTTTATGTTATCAATTCATAAAAAAAATCTTTACATTATGAGTTGTAAATTTCTTAACTACTTTAAATGCCTTTCAACCATTAAAAGTCTGTTTTATTACAATGCACTATTTAAAAGTCTTTGAAATTAAAACACTGTTTCTTTTATGAACATAATAAAAGCAATTAAAAAGAATCTTTTAAAACCACTTTCTATCTATTCCATTTTTGAATCAAAATTTTATGCTAACCACTGGAAAGCTAAAATTATTTGTAAATATATTAATAATAATAAGCAAATCTAACTTAAAGAAGCAATACTAAAAAAATTCACAAATTTAACATAATTTATTTAAAGTTTTACAGTAACAATTTAATATATAAAATTTACAAAAAAAAAATAATAATAAATAAAGAATTGAGAAAATCGAAAAATATTCTTGTCTACAGGAATAAATATAATATTTGCAATACAGGTTATTGCGGGTGCCATTAAAAAATATCTGAACTATATAAATAAAATTTCCTAAAAGTACAAGTGAAACAAATTAAGATTGTCCCTGTCCACATAAACTGCAATATAAAATATATCCAGGCTTCAAAAACCATCATACATTTTATATAAAAACCAAATATTACATTTGACATAAATGTTTTTCAACCATGCATATGAAAAAAAAAAGTGGTTCAATTACACGTATCTAAATATATGAACCATGTGCTTTGAATTACTGAAATAAGCAGGAACAAAATAAACATGCTTTGTAAGAAAGCATCATATGATACCCTTTCATACTTACTGACTATAGAACCGATATGAAGTATATTCATTTCGGAGGAAGAATAAAAACATTTTCAGAAAAAAACTCATATATATTCTCAAAATAGATACCATGAAATTTTCAGAATGGGTAGCCTAAAATTTTCTGATTTTAGAAAATTTAGGAACACAATCCCCTTATTTATACTTTGATTTTGAAATGTCAAAAATGTTCCAAAATTGAATTAAGTTATTTAAAGACAGTATATGCATTTTCCTACATGCAACATAGTAACTTGTAGGTTTTTTTTTTTTTTTTTTTTTTTTTTTTGGTGGTTTTTTAAAGATTATTTTTAAATTTTACCTATTTTTGTGTTGATTTCTAAAAGAATTTTTTACAATGCTTTGAAAAATGATTAATCTTTACACATATGAATCTTTATTTTCATAGCCGAATTCATCACAAGAATTTTTTCTTTTTAAAACAACTGAACTTAACTGATTATTTAACTTGAAATAATAACATTTAAAAAAATTCTTTAATTGTTTTAAATCAGTTTATTTCATGAATTAAAGTTGACCCTATTTAACTATACAAGTTAACTTAAAAGGTTGTTTACAAATTTTACATAATAATCAGTTACATTATAGCAAACAATTTTGACATAGGAAGTTGTGTCCGAAAATCACGCCATGTGATGCTATGGTAAAGAAACAAAGTCAATAGTAAGATTAAAATGTCTTAAAAACTTATCCATGCATGTGAGGAAACAATCTCGTGATTATATCATATAAGCTATTCAAAAAAATTTCTGTCCACTAATTTATAACATTGACGGTCAATTAAAATTGAGCTAGTATGTATGTGACATATTAGCCCAATTTTAATGAATCCACATTTCCACAACCCTAGCATTGAGGTTGATGTCCAAAATTATGGTTGTGTCATATTTTAGGGGCTTCGTGTATCCCCTCAAGAAGAAAATTATGGTGTGATGTCAGTGGATCATGATAGTCATTGAACAACTCAACTTTTGTCAATTCCAGTTATGAGGATAGATTCCGACAGTGTAATCCTACACACTGCTTTGTCATTCATTAAATTTGGCAACAATTTCTGTGAAAAAATGTGATAAGTAACTTCATCAAGACATTGAGATAGCAGGTAAAGAACAATTAAAAATTTACTGATAATACTAATCAATCTGGCAAATCACTATTGCCTTGCAAGGGCATGTGTACTTCTTTAAGTTGACATCCATACACATAAGCATGTTGTAGAGGTTCAAGGCCCATATATCAGCCATCCCATAAAAAAGTCACTTCATTAATAAGCATATTCCATGAAGGAAAATCGGGCTGTGAGAGACATCTATTCAAATAACAACATTACCCTTTAGCAATCACCAGATATGTTTACAGACACAAAAACTGTTCAAAAGGGATGGACAGATCAGCATGTGAAGTTAGTAAATGACACTTTCAGACATCTTATATGCTGCAAAACAGTTTTATTTTCTCCTCTTTAACTAATATGGAATATGTCATTGGTGATTATTTTAAGTTCTCAATTCATAATTAAATAGTCAAAAGTTAATTTTTCATTTTATTTATATTAAATTCACCGTAGTGACCATTATTATCAATATAATACGCTAAGCAAAAATAAAAAATTTGACAGTTTTTTTTTTTTAGAGGTATTACAAATTTAAATTAGTCATGTAAATTCAACACAAGCACATTAACTTTCCAGGTTTACATAAAGTTAAAAGCCTATTTTATAATTCAGATAAAAAGTAACAGTTGATGGATGAATGATGAATTTGTTTTAAATTTTAGTAACAAACTTAGACTACGATCGACATTGATAAATATCATGACTCAGTAAATCTTATTCAATTATAACCTCTTCAAAAACCAAACAAACATTTTTTCTAAATGGCTTTAACTTGTAGAAATTCCTGATAAATTAAATAGTCAAATTATCTTTTAATCATTTCAATTATATAATTAGCTTTACTTTAAGTATTAAAATACAGAAAAAGGCATTTATTGGAATTTTTTTTTTTTTTTTCCGAAGTCTGAAACAAAAAAAATACAGGACCAATCATAATCTAACTGTAATTAAAAAAAATATAGTGTACTTGTAAATTATTTTAATACTTTACCGTTTCAAAATAAGTCCTGAACTTGCATTGAAACTAAAAAAAATAAACTTATTAAAAATCTAAATAAAAATAATGATGTTCATTCAGGTAATAACTAAAAATCAAGTAATAAATTATCTTTAGAAATTAGTTGTATTAACATGATTTTATCTTTTTATTAATAAATAAATGTATACTTAAAATAAAAAAAAACATGTAATCAAAATACAAAATAATTAAATGTATCAAAATATATAACTATAGTAAAACATCACTTGTATATCACATCTTACATGTCTCTAAGTTATAAACTGATTTTCAAACATGCTAGTACTTAAAAGTATTACATTCTAAACATACTTACTTTTAATTTTGCTACATTATTTAGAATGAATGTAATATAAGAAATTAAAAGTGAAAATAAAAATAAAAAAACCTCATGGATGTTAGAAATCACAATCTTTGCAGTGCTAGCTCATGACATTAATGCAATGAATTACTTGTTAACAAAACACTTTAATGGTGCAAAAGACTTTAAAATTTTCAAGCTCTATTTGCTCAAAATTATTCAGAAGAGGGTCTCACAACTTTTGCCTTTTAATATCCCAGTTATAACCTACACATAATATAAATTTCAATTAAATTAAAGACAGTTTGTATCTTTTCCTTGTTAGTTCAGGCTGCTGAAATTTCAATTTAATATATTTTTTTCTAAAATTTTGTCCCACAAAATTCACCTTTCAGAAGCAGTTTATTTCTTTTCCTAGCAGTCCTTTTCTTATTTCATATTGAAACATATAAACCATTCCTTGTCTTACTTTAATTTTATCTACAAGTTAATTATTCTCTTCCAAAGTTCTTTTATTTGGAAACTATTCATTAAGTGGAAGTTCACAAAGATTGACTAGAAGAATTTTCATTACTCCTAAGTTTCTATTCTGGATATTTTTCATGAAGAAATATTAGAGAAACATACATTAAAAATTTTCAAAAAACAAGCATTTACTTGTAAAGAAAAGGAAAAATTGAAGTTCACCTGCCCGAATGATAAATTAAATTAAGAAAGAAAATTTTCTTCCTGCATAATGATGTAGTGACAATAGAATTGAGAGAGAGATTCATGAATTAACCAGCCAGATAGAAAATGAGGTAAATAAGTAGATAAAGAAAACTCATACAGGATTCTTTAACTTATATTGGTGCAAATGATGATCTGTAAAATCTTTGCAATTGCATATAACATAACTCATTATTAACCTAAGTATCCATATTTCTATATACTTGAAAAATAAATTTGAATAAAAAAGAGCAAAACAAAAAGTACCAAAAAGCCATCTTCTATTTTATAATATGTAAAAAATGTCCACATACAATATATGCAAAGAAAGAACTTTTATTTATATTGCACTTAGGTTACTTTAATTGATAAAATTAGCTTGGTACATCTGATTATAATATTCATTGTTGTTGTTCTGTATAATATTTTATTATCTTTTAGCAATGATTGAAATTCTAAAATGTCAACTGCCAGTAACAAATTTGTTATTTATATGTTGCTTTGGTTCCTTGTGTCAATATCCAAGCCAGAAATTATTATATATAAATAGCTGGCAACCTCATTTTGCAAAAAATTCAGATTTTACATCATAAAGTTTTAAAATAAAAAATGCAAAACTAATAAAATTTTAGCACATTTATTTAAATTAACCATTTTCATATCTTGACAGCTTAAATACATATTATAATCTTGACAGCTTAAACTTTTAAATCCTGATTATATATAATGCATAATAAGCATAAATTTTCATTAGAGTATACATGAATTTGCATATATATATATATTTCCTTATATGAAAGAATTTCGCATTCTTGATAAAAAAAAATATTTTTAAATTATTTCAGCGAAAACTTATAAAAGCTCTCTTTTCCTTTAACTTGTTTAAAAGAAAGATTTTATTTCTTCACATACACATACTTTAATCTTGTACAATGTTCTTAATTAAAATAAAAATTAGTAACATTATTTTTTGCAAAGAAGTAGCACTTCTTTCTTTTAATAAAAACTGCTAGGAGAAATTTTCTTTAGAGAAGTTAATTTTGGTTAGTAGTGCTAAACGTGTACACTATAATATGAATTAAAGGTTAATTTTAACACCTGTTAATTTTTCTATGTGTAAATTATGTACATGATTATTATTCAACCAATAGTAATTTAGAATTGAAACATAGAATATGTTTAGAATAGAATTCTGGGAGTCTTGCCAAGAAAAATTTGTTATATTTTCTATATAGAGCTATTATATATTTTTTTTTATGTGCAAGACATTAAAATTTCTAATTCAGTAGATTTACCTAACATAATTAATACATGAAATACGTAAGTGGAACATAAAGCCCATTAACATTTAGTGAAATAAAAAGACAAATACAGAGTCCCTTAAATTTTGCTTTTAACTCCTATCACAATTAAATAGTAGCAAAAAATTATGTTTTCTCAATTATTATTAGAAAATCAATTCTGGAATTCACCAAAATGAAGCAAAACATTAACACTGGCATAACTTCATTAAAAAAATTGTTTTCTTATTTACATGACATGGTTATTAATATTAGAATCAGAGAAAAATTTTAAATTTTGACATAACCAATAGAAGATTATTTTAAAAATGCTACATCTCAAAAACAAATTTTTTAGTAATTTTTAGCATAAAAGAAAATTTTCCAACTGAACAGAAAGTATTATCTCGGTCACAGCTTTAATTTTCTTCAAATTTTACAAAGTAATAGAATTTTCTAAAATAAAATTTGACTGGAAACGACCAATGCATCTGACATTTATGAGCAATTATTAATAAAATACGCAACTTAATCCAATTAAATAACATTATAAATATATTTATTTAACTAAAAACAATTCCACTCAAATAACTTCTTCAGTTACAAAAACTGAAAATTTATTGAACCAAATTATTTTATTTGAGGTACTTTTGAATTTTGAGTTAAATTATATTTATGACTTCTTTTTCTGGTTTCATTTAGCTAACCTATGAATTTTACCAATAAGTTGCAACTTTACTGCAATATCTTTTATTATTTTTTCTATGTTTTTTTGTAAATAAAAAAACTGCAAAATTTTCCATTAGATTACAAATTTATCTTTTCACAAATTTGTGAAAACTGAGAAAAAAATAAGAAAATTCTATAGCAGAATAATATGATTTCTAATAAGAAATAATGTGCAGCAAATATTTAGGTTTCAATGAAAGGACAGAACACGGAATATATTTTAAAAAATTTATTAGACCAAAAGATTTCTTATACAATATTTTTTAATATATTACAGAGATGACCAATCATTGGATTAACATATTTTACCTACACAAGTTTTGCTGAAAATTTTTTTTTAAAATACTAGAGAGCCATAAAAGATGCCTAAAAATTATATATATTATAAAATATTGTAATCTATCACATCTTTATATAATTAGAGCATTATCATTTCCAAAATATTCATTGTAATATGTATCTAATTATCTAATTCCATCATCATCCAAGCAATAAAAAACACCTAACAAGAAATTAATAACTATCAAAATATAGAAATATTCAATATAAATGGAGTTGAAAAAGAATGATTTAAATTTTATACATGCTATGTTAATATACAGTTAAAAAATAAATGCCCATAAAATAGTATATATAGATATATATTTGTAAAATTTACAACTGCTTTGTCCACTTTCTAATCTTTCTTCATCTCATGTTCTTAAAAATATTTTTTTAGAACTTAATTTTAACATCAAAGGTAAGGTAAAATTTTTTTGTCTTTTATTGCTCTTGTATTCCCAAAAGTTGATCCAATTTTTGAGTTTGTACATTAGGATTTAATTATACTAGAAAAGAATATCTCAATTTTTAATAATTCCTTTTTTTTTATTCCATCAATTATCTTTACCTCTATATGATGTTTATAAACATTCATAAATATTTCATTTAACTGAACTTTACAAAAGAAATTCAACTTATCAGATTTTAAAGCATATAATTTTACATGTCATTTTAGATTACTATATTAAATTGAGCCTCTATAATTTATAAAAAACTGACACAGGATTAAGATTAAAATAAAATAGGTCACTCAGTACCATAAGACATTTGGAAGTAGTTTGTAACTGTACATACTTGTGGAGGCAATAAATACCTTTATTTATTGCTATTAAATTTTTATCTTAGACAAGTTTTAAGATCCATATTAAGGTGAAAACTGTATCAAAATTGATAATAAATAGTTTTAATTTTAAGATATTAGAAAAAAATGTGTTTAAATTTATTTCTTAATTAATAGTTGAACAAATACAATTGTTAGCAACATCCTACTTAGTTATAAGAACTGCATAAGTGAAAGATAATAAAATTTATATTTATGTTATTTTGTTATGTTAAAAGAAGTCTATTTATTACCATTACTTATAAAATTTGATATGCGTGTTTTCACTTAAAGAAAAAAAAAATCTTATGCCATATAATAAAATCCATGTAGCATTGTATATCTTTTACTGATATGGCGTGAAAAAGATGTAAATATAACAGGATAACGATATGGAAGCCTTTCAAAAAATAATAGTATAAGGACAAAAAAATAATTGAAAAGAAACATCTTAAAATTTATATTTTTAATAATTTTCAAATTTTTTTTATGGGGGGGAAAAACTTTTCCCCCACCATTTGAGGTTTTTTTAACAACTCTTCTAATCTCTAATTTTGAAACTATATTAGTTAGAAAAATCATCTGCTTTATTTGTGTATTTATTGGTGTATAAATTATTTTTAAATATTTGATTGAATGAGATTAAAAATAATTTTTATGTTTTTAAAAATATTCTTGAAGTTAAAAAACAAGCAAAATTTTTATGTTTGCAATTTTTTTTTTTTTTTCCCCTCATTAAAAATGTTGTTCTAGCAAAATTTATTTTTTGCAAAAATTTTCTCTGCATTTCTATTTAAGGTGAGCAAATAATGGGAGTTTTAAAATTTATTAACAACAATTTTATTATGCTTTTAAAAATTTTCTCTGAATTTTTTTTTTTTTTTTTATTTAATTTACCAAAATGAAAAATATATAGTTGTATTTAAGGCGAGCAACATTGGATTATATCTGCTAGGAGTAAAAGAAAAGAATTTAATATAAATTTAAGGCTATATTTTTTATTCTCTATTATTATATAGAGTTTTTACAAGCAACTTATAAAAATGTTCATCAATATAAATATCAAAATTCTTTTTTTTTTTCCAAATAAAATCAATAAACCAGAAAAATTTTGCTCTCTTAATAAAAGTAAGCATTTTACATACAGAAAAGATAAGCATTTACATAATAAAAATAAGCATTTTACATACGTACTACATTTAAATAAGCCAAATTAATTTTATCTACAATAAATTTAAAATTCAGGAGCTTATTCAAATGAAAATCTACACAAAACGTATTTTCATGTAAAATGTAAAAACAGTTTAAAGATACATTTTACAAAAAAGAAAATTAAAATCACAAGATAGCTTTTAGTCATATTTGAACTAGGAGTTTTAGAAAATTGAGAGTTAATATTATTCTATTCTAAAACTGAATGTCTCTTTATTTTCTCAGTTTATTCGTATTTAAGAAACAAAATTAAAAAAATCTAGTTTTTTAATGACAGAGGAAGACATAACAGGTTTATGATCATCACCACCTATTTTTATGGTTAGTTTAAGAGTCTGGGTATTAGAAAACATGGAAAATAGCTATTAACTAAGCTTCTTGCTGTATTTAACTTTGCTAAAAAATCAATTAAATAAAATTCAAATTAACTTTTTTTTCTGTAATAAACTTCTAGTACTTTTATTTAATATTTATAAGAATGCCAAATGTAAAATATGTATTTAAGAAACAAAATTTTGTTGAATATAAAAATTGCCATCTATATGCGTTATAAAAACAGCAATAAACACAATAATACAATGCCAATTATGTTACTCTTGGATTTTTTTTTTTTTTTACATCCCAGATTTTTAATGGAATAGTATACTTTATTATTTTCAGTTTTTAAATGCCAGATCCCACATCTCAAGATTTCATTTTTTTCTATCATAGCTTCATCAATATTTATAGTTATGCACGGAATGCGATTAACTTTCTCAATGCATACATGATATTTTATAAGTATTTCACAGCAAAAATTTATCTTATTTTCCTATCCAGTGTTATAAAATTCCTTTTTAGCTACATAAATCAAAATAAATTAGATATAAAATGTTAAATATTTCCATTTTGTTCTCATAAAAACGATTTTAATGTAGTTTTTTTCCTACCCTTTCATACAACACAGGCATTTAAAGGAATATTTTTTCATTCAACTATTTTCATTTTCACTTTTGTACTTGAGATATATGTAAACTTATAGCTAATAATTTTTATTATGTAATAGTACATGTAATTCTTTCTCCCTTGCATTCCAAATCACAAATATGTGATTAAGTTTTTAAGTTAACTTACTGAAAATCATATGGAAAATTAATAATAGGATAGCATAATAAGATTAAATATATTTACAGAAATTATCATTAATGGAAAATTTATTAACAGTTATTTTTTATAAACACTTAAAAGTAGTTTTATTTCAATTTCATAATGGCAGAAAATTAACAAAATCTGAGAAAGGTCAATAAATACCTAAAATTTTGAAAATGCAAGAATTATTAAAAAATAAATAAATAAATTCTAATAGCACATTTAAAAATTTATGAACAATTACATTTGACTTATTTAATTATTGTAATTATTAGTGAGAAAAAATAAACTAAAAAACAGGTTCACTAAAGAATTGATAGCAATCAAATGTATTTAATGTATGATCAATTAAATTTTAGTTTTTAACAAACAGTTTTATTATATGTCATACAAAACAAGCAGTTTCTTTTCTCAGAATGTAATGTTTACAGCAAATTTTACATATGTTGTTCTTTAAAACATACTTTAATTAACAAGTAATGCTATAATTTTTTCAGGTCTTCTCAAAAATTATCTGTAAACCTATCTTTTTCAATTCTAACTTCTTAAAATACCCAATTTAAGTCAGTGGTGACTTAATTTCATATACAGAAACATATATATCACACATAATTACCAATGAGAAGCAAGAAATCAAATTTAGCACTTACAAAATTATCTTATGTGTATCAATTATTATAATTGGGAAAATTCAGATTTAAAATATTACTTGGAAAAACTTATCTAAAAATTCTTAAAGATAAACTCTCAAAATTAAGATAGTTAAAAATGGGATAATAAATATTTTCATCCAATATTTTTTGAAGAAATAAAACTGGTTACAATTTTAAAGATTTAAAACACATCAATCAGTTATGAAAAATTCTACAGTATAACCTTCAACATAAAAATTTATAATTTTGGTATATAAAATTTTAATTCAAAAATTTTAAATAAAAAAAAATCATAGCTACACAAAAAAAACGACAAGAGAATGGCACTTATGATGTGGTTTCAGTTTTAACTGTACATAAAAATATAGTTTTGCAACTTTCAAAATACTCTTTATAATTACTGATAATATAAAGTTGGTTCAATTAATTAAAGAGCCTAATTAATTATTTGCTAACAGATAAAACCACATTTTTAAATTGAAAAACGAGTAAAATGTTAATATGATAAAAAAAACAAACAAAATTATCAATTAAATACTTTATTGACAATTAATTCCATACTTTAAATTCATCGAATTTATAAATATTTTTAATTAAGTTTAATATTTTTAATTAGTATTGTCTAAATTAAAACGCTTGTACTTGTTTTGATATGATTTAGAACAGCTCCCTAATGACACAGGTGCAATTCACGCCGAAAATTGATTTAAAAAATGATTAATATTATACATTTAAAAGAATATTTCCTATAAATTAACGATGGATATTCTTCGTACATAAAAAATAATTTATAAGTTCAATTTCAAACTAATTCATTACTTTTTAAACATAAATAATTTACCTTGATATGGCAGATTGAATATCCATGACGAAAGGAGTTGCCAATATTCTTTTTCAAAACCTCTCCCAGCTTGAGACATATCACACTGTATATTAGATAAAAGTTGTTGCCCAATGTATAACTTTTCTACTTGTAGATTTCCGGTAAAATTAACAACTCTTATTGAGCACAGTGGTCACGAAAAAACAATACATCTATGACGATTCTGCTGCTCTTGCCCAAGGTGCTTCTATTCTTTATGTCATCAATACTCTTCAAAGTTTTCTGAATATCCTAGAGGATTGGTTAACTAAATGGCGCATCGCAATTAATGTCTCTAAATCTCAAGCTATCGTTTTCCGAAAAGGACACGCCAGACAACAATATATTAATCTCTCCCTTTTTGATCAACAAATTGAATGGACAACTAATATTAAAAATTTCGCCTTAATTATAGACAATAAACTTACGTTTCGAGCTCATATTCAAAAAATCAAAGAAAAATGTTGGAAAAAATTTTATCGCACTCTACCACTCATTAATAAATTTTCTAAATTAACTTTGTCAAACAAACTTCTTCTCTACAAACAAGTTCTTAGGCCTATCCTTACCTATGCTGCCCCAATCTGGAGTCTAGCTGAACAATCTAACAAGAAATCTGTACAAATTATTCAAAACAAACTTCTTCGTATTATCACTGGTGCACCCTGGTTTGTCCACAAATCTACAATTCATCAAGATTTAAAAATTGATTCTATTGACAACTATATTACTAAACTTTCTAGAAATTTCTTCAATAGCATTGCTACTCACGAAAACCCTCTCATCAAGGCACAAACTATATTTTCGCAATTGAATGGAAAATACAAGTATCCTTTCTCTACTTCTAAATGGAATCGAAGCCTCAAACCACCATAATTTCCTACTCACTTATCGCTTTTTAGATATTTTACTTCAACGCATATTTACTGATCATAAATTTCTTGTTACGTTTCCATCACCGATGATTTACATTTTTCTTACTTTCTTCTTTTTTTCTCTCAAATCATACGATTACTATTATCTATTTATCATGACTTTCTTTCCTACTGCCTCCACATACCATTGAGTTGATGAACGCTTCGCGTTCAGGCACTCGACATCTTTATTCAACAATGATGAGCAATACATCTAGAGATTTCAGTTCTAATTTCGAATAAAACAAGTAAAATGGTTTATTTTACCAGAGAAAAGTTATTATTTAAAATTCTTAATTGTTGTAAAAGATCCAATCTATAGTTTCAATGAAATATTATAGCACGGCAATATCATCACAAAGATAAAATTGTAATTATATTCTTTATATGTGTTAAAGGGAAAGTGATCAATTAGTTTTAACTATTAAATTTTCTAGAAAAAGATTAATAAAGATTTATTTTTATTAAGACTTTTTTTTTATTACTATAATTTTGAATTGTTGAACATGCACAATAAATTTCAATTAAACTAAAATGAATACAGTATTGATATATATATATATTTGTAAATCATGTGAGAAGCAATTAAAACTGCCATCTACTCAAAAATTGTTCAAAATCCAAAAAAGGATTATTCATATTGGGAAATGAGAGGAATGGAAACAGAAGCGATTAAAAAACATATTTGAATCATTTTATTTACTTATGTACTTTATGAAAACTTTGACCCAGAATTCAGAATAAACATCACTTAAGGATTGGGTAGAATGGGAGGTATCACTGTTTCTCACAAAGCGAGAAATGTTAAGCTTCCTTAATATTGGAAATTTTTAAATGAAACTAGTTTCGTTTCGTTTATAAGTGAGGGAAATAGAATTCTATGATAGTTTTGTTTTACTAGTTAAGCCTGAAACTATCAAGTCCCATCACTATGTTTTTCGATAATTTTCAAATATTTTAATGTAGATTGTTTGAATTACGAGATGGCTAAGAATGTAGGTTAAAATTATTAATAATTATTTTTATAACAAATATAAATTTAATGAGTAATGCTTGAATTTAGAAATATTCGTACGTTAAACGAGAAATAATTTATTGATTGAAGTTTCTAACATAGGTATAACACAAGTATGTATAAATGAATAGTAATTCATTTATCTCAAAAAAGTGTATAATTATGTATTGCACTATATTAAAAATCTGTGTTTAGGTGCTATATTTAAAAAGGTAACTTAAATTTTGTTTTCTAAATCATCAATAAATTTTTTCTTGATAATTATTGTTTATTTATAATTATAATAATAATAATTATTATTATTATTTTGAAATAAAGGATTTATGTGTACGAATTTTACGAAGAAGCAAATTCATAAGAATTACAATAAATGAGAATATGGGTTATTTTGATTTTAATTTTTAAAAATACTGTCGAAATTTAATTGATGGGAGAATGGAAACTGATTCTTAGTACTCGTGAATTTATTCTGTTCGTATTCATATATTGATAATTGTTTTTTTAATTAGTTCAGTGGGAACTTTATCTATATTCTAGATTTTAGTTCTTCAAGTATGTTGTTTTCAACCAAGTCAAACAAAATGCAATCTGATATTACTGATCATTCCGGTTGGATTTTATCTGGCTAATTTTAACAAAGAATTATCTGAAAACTGAAATGATATGACGATTCTGCAATTTTTTTTTTAAATTCAATTTATTCATTTACGTTTGCTTTAAATATTTTTTGTGAATAATTGTTTTGAGTCTACATAATTTTTTATTGTTATCTCCTTTAACGAAGTTTACTAATATAAAATATATTACTTACAGAAATTTGTCAAAAGGCGAGTGTCAGTGTTAGAGTATTTGTTTTTTTCCAAAGAATTTTACTTTTTCTTTCATCTCATTGAAAAGAAAAAAAATTATGAATCCTTAATCAATTCTGATTTGTTTACTACCTATATTTGAAAGATATAAATTTATTTGTTTGTTTAGTTTAATCAAAACTTCCTTAAAATAATAGAGCAGGAAAACTAATTTATAAATAAATTAAATAAAGGAACTTTTAAAACTTATCTATTTTAATATAATTTTAAACCCTCAACCCTATGTTATTATCAACTCATTTATCTATATTCTCTAATATTCATTTAAGTAATGAAACAAAAGTATTTCTCATAAATTCATTATTTTCTTCCGATTATTGATACTTAACATTTTCTTCTTTTTCATTTCTTTTTAAAACTTCGTAAATAACTTTAAATAATGGAGAAATATGTGTAAATGCTAATATGTGTAAAATAATCTATAATAATTATAAAAGTAATGAAACACATTTAATATTATTAACCCAGATAATTAATTTATATATTTATATTTTCAAATCAAACATTTAAAAGTTCTTTCAATTAAGAAAATTCTAATTAATTATTATTGATTTTTGTAAATATTTATGTATAACTGAAAACTCTTTATACACATAACTTGCATTCACACGTAAAGGGAAGAAAAAGAAAACAAATTTATAGTTATCTATGCTAATGTAGACAAAGCCCAATAAAAAATACACATTAATACACTCACAATCTATCTATAAATACGTAGTTGTGAAAAATTTCAGCAACGTTTATTTTTTTTTTCTTCATAATACAGAAAGAGTATTTTTTTTTCACTCAAGGGTATAGAAGGCAAAAATAAATAGAGAGAAATTAATAGAAAGCACACATTCAAACAGAGGGAATCAAATAAAGAAGATCTTATAGGAAGAACAGAGTTAGTATAAACCTTTATTGTCTGTCCAAGTGGACGAATAACAAAAACATATCGCTTAGTAAAGCATATGACATGACACCTTAACTATAATAGTTGATATACACTCTCTCTATACTCAAAACTAAATTATCTAACAGTTGTTGAAGTAAGAGTGACATCCCTCAATGAGCATCTGTTTAACTTGTTAGATATTCTTTGGCGGATATAACCGCATAAAACGATGTCTCCCCAAATTATCCCATATATGTTCTATGGGATTCAATTCAGAGGATAGCCAATATCCAGTCTAATTTAGGTATAACTACACTTTCTAGAAACTCTTCAAAAGCACGTGTCAGGTGTTCCTTGGTATTATTATTTATAAAAACGGAATCTATACCAACTTCACATTTGAATCACTTGCTAACAATAGCGATCTCCTATAACAGTACCTCCGTCCAAAATTTGAAGCTCAATCCACGCGTTCATCTTGACTTTCCAGAGGAGAACGCTAGAACTAAGGGAATGATTTCTTTTGCTGGTGCTGTTGAGCCGTTTAGTTGTATTCCTTTCCCTGATGTAGTTTATCCATATTAACTAGAATTGAGAATCGTTTGTGACACTGAAAAAACTATCATCTATAAAGGGTACATAAACTAATTGACGGGATGTCCAATCTTTATGCTTCTCACACCTGTAAAAAAAGTATACAGCATTCAGGTGGGCAGGTGAATAGGCCACCTTTATGAACAAGTCTAGCCACGATAAGGTTGGTTGGAGTTTTATGGCACAAAGGCCTGCTTTGATCAAGCTGAGCCAAACATATTGTTAAAAAGCAATCAAGTAAGAATTCGATAAAATAATGTAAATTTGCGACTCCTTGAAAACTTTTTAAGAATCATGATAAAAAAAAATTGCTTAAGAAAACTAGGAAAGACACGTATCGCAATTGAAATACAAGACCTTTTTAGTCTAAAACAAGTATGTAAGTTTTAATAGTAAATTTTAAGACTCCATAAATAAATAAAAAAGTATTTTATACAAAAAATCGTTAAATAACATGTTTAAAGTTAATATAAAAATTAAGCAACTGGCATGTAACATTGTAAAATGTTAATTGCAACTAAATTTTACATATCAGTCAGAAATCCTCTCTATTTCATTATATTCAACTGCATCACAATTAACAGAGCTTTCCACTGATACAGATTACGGCGACGCGTATAGAAGAGAGGGCGATTTAGTAAATATTTTTCTATTTACTTAGGTCGGTTTTGAATTCTGTTTCAGGTTTTCTATTTTTTCCCCCGATTAAAGTATTTGTTGGGATTTTTTTTTATTTTGAGGTCCTTTTTTGTTGTTTGCGGTATAAGGGATTACTTGGTTAGTTTAACGGCGGATGGTATTTTCTGACCACGAACAGTATTAGAGTTATAATAAGTTTATTAACTTTTCCCACGACAAACCTTTTGAGAATTTCTGAATTTCTGACAATGGAAACAACATCTGAGTGGAGTTGGAGTTTAAGGCCGTACGCGACGAATAAAATATCCGGCTTTAACAATTTTTGGTATTACAATTTCAGAACTATGTATTTTGTTGATATAATATGAAAGCTTTATTATATGGTTATTTTGGACTTAACAAACACTTTGTGAACTCAATTCTGAGATGATTTATTTGAGGAATACATGTTGAATATCTGGTTCAGAAATAACACCTTCGCAATAATTCTGTGTTTTATTAGCTTCTACTTTCACAGAAAAATAAAGAAATTGGTTAATGCATAAAAATAATTGTGACTGAGCAGTGGTAGAAGACAAGAAGATCACTAGCTTTAAGCTTCTTGACACTTTTAAGGTCGCCGCAGCTTGCAAATTCTATATTTTTATTGAGTAGCACTCAATTCTTTGTTAGGGGCAGATATTATTAAAAAATGTGGCGAATTTATATGTCCATTCCTGATACGGTATCTGTAAGTTATTGTCAAAATCTGGAACAGGTACTGTTGAAGGCATATTTGATGATTGCGAAGTTTGAGAATGATGTTTAGGCCTTCGCCAAGACACAAAGTTTTAGCGAGAAAAATCATGGAGTAAGAAAAAAAAATATTCGAATTCCAGATAGTACCATCCACGATGGAGCACTTCGAAGGAAAGCAGATTCCTGTCTTAGTGCTAATCAGGACCTATATGTTCAGAGCTACTCCCTGGAATGACCTTCATCCTTAGAGAGATGTCCCAGACGTGGCCCATCACTTGAATCCGATGCAATTCTAGACACGAGGAACTGGTAATTGCTAGCTGACGGATAAAACTGAAAAGGAGGTGCACAGTCTACTAGAAACGCATACAAAAAAGTTGTGTTTCCCAAGGAAAGCAGCAACTTTAGCTGGACTCAATCACTTGGATCCCGTTTTCCTTGAACCAGTGTCGCCACGCACAACAAACACGTGAGTGAGAGAATTGACAATGTCAGTAAAACCAAGCATAGCTGAAGAACAAGCAATGGAAAGGAAATAAACATTGTTAGTCAAGCAAAACTTATAAAGAAAACAAAAGGAATTTCAAATAACGTTGCAAAGAACTCCAAGAAATGAAGTAAAGAAATTAAGATGGAGATTAAATTAAAGACAAAAAGTATGTGTGAGGTCTGTGATATATAAAGTATATGATGAGGTCTGGGATATATAAAGTATAAAATGAAGTCTGTGATGTGATCTAGACGATGAAAAAGAGACGACAAAAGAAGGAAGGTAAAGATCACTGGGTCGTTGCGGGGTCGTAACACTCGTATGCATCTAAAGAAAATGTGACTCCGAAGGTCTGATCACGGTAAATCGTAGTAATTGTCAGCCAATTGCAACCTATCACACAAATCTGACAGCAGATAAACAGTGTTGTGGATATTTATATTACATGCAATTTGTTTTTTGGACTAATGAGAACAACCATTCACTCAAACTTGATCGCAGATAATCAGTGTCATGAATAATGAGACCTCATAAAATTAGCGATTGTCTGTTCGACCTTCACAGGTCGAAACAATTACAAATGAAATATGGACTACGCCGTGAGTCATTGCATCGTGATTGGGGATAGACCATGAGCTGAGGAAGTGTCGAATTCATTGAGAAGTAAGGGAAGCTGACCTCTCCTCTTGACGAATTTTCTTAAAGCGGAAGGGGGGTTCTGGAGAAGAAAAGAGAGTTCTGCAACAAGTCGAGAAGAAGTGTTGGTTTTTCTCTGAAGGAACTGAACAGGCCAGAGTGTCCGCTTGTTTTCAAAGTGAGCCTCTTTGTGGCTACTTAACTGGTACCATAACTGCGTTGGTAAAGAAAAGCGGCTAGATTTTGAGACGACGAGAAGAACGCTAGGAGCGTCTGGCAACACGGCCAGGGTTAGGGGACTAGGTAACACGGTCAGGAACGGTATGTGATGCGTTTACGATTTTAAGTATAGATTAGAATTGATATTGTAGAAGAGACACAGGGTGTCATGTGTATGTAGTTTTGTTAATATTGTAAATAAATTCATATAAAGAGATTGGAGTGTTTCCGTCCTCCAGACGCCTACAACACAATACCTGACACAGCTAGTCGCTAGCTGACGATAACAAATTTCAGAAGTGGGATAGCGACAACAAATTTCATAAAAGGAATTATTGACACTGAGTGGAGCGCATGTGGATAGCAGAACTCAAGGCCTACTCCAAGCGATTTAAGGTATATGGCATGAATTTCTAGAAACTCCGTGTTGGTGCAAATTGTTTTTTTAAAATTTATGTGTAAAATTCTTGATAAGTTAGTTTCTGTGTGAAATTGGTTAAAGATTTAAAAAATTTATTTGATTTTATGTGTTAAACTGTTAGTAATTGAAATACGGTTGAATAGTTAAAAATTTAAATAGTGTGTAAAAAATGTCGTATCTCGTAAAAGCGAAAAATATAGATTTAATTTCTTTAGCAGAAGAATTAAATGTAAAATTACCCGATAACGCAGTTGTTGTAGAAATTAAAGATTTAATTACGAAAAGTAAAGATAATGATGAGGAATTTACGCGTGATTTGTTAAAAACAATAATTGCTACTGGAGAAGAAATACTAAAGGAGATGGAATTAGAAAGACAATTTGTATTAGAAAAATTAAGAATAGAAAATAATAATGTGTCAAGAGTAAATAGAAACGTAAATGAAATTTCTAGTAATTGCAGGATAACTAAAATAAGGCAACGATATGAAATGAGGGATGAACATATAAGTTCGTATCTAATATTGTTTGAACGACAAGCGAAACATTTAAATTTAAGTCATGAGAATTGGGTTAGTCATTTAGTTAATTTATTGCCCTATGAGATTAACCAAATTATCGCAAGAACTTTCGAATGATTATGGATATATTAAAGATTCATTATTAAAAAACCGACAAAATTCTTTGGGCACGCCAAATTACCCAAAAATACATGGAAAGATTTCGCGTATGAGTTACAAAACTATTTTGATGAGTGGTTGCGATGTACTAATGTGAATGACTTTGATAGTCTTAAGGAATTGATGATAACAGATCAATTAAAAAGAAAAATCCCTGTTGTAGTAAAAGAGCATTCTGAGGACGAATGGATGAGAATAATTAAATCATCAGAATTAGCTGATAAATTAGACCAGTACGAAAATGTAAGAACTAAAAGTAGTTTACCCAAATTCAAAAATGAAAATCGAAATATGTATGGAAAGAATACGAGTTTAGGCCTAGACCAAAATCCCATTGAATGAGCCGACAGGATATAATAAAAGAACAAACCCTGGGTTCAGGAACGAACGATTGACAACCGGAATTAATAATAATAAATGCAGCGGTTACACAGAATGGCGTCGTCAAATGCATATAGATAGTAAGAAATGTTTCGTTTGTAACTAAAATACACATTTCGCTAGAGAGTGTCCAAAACAAAGATATAAATTTGATAGAATTAATAGAGAGAAGAGCATTAACAGGCGAGGAAAGGAATTGAACGAAGTGAAGGAAACCATGTATCGAAAAGAGATCACAACTTAATGACGGTTAGTGAGGGCAGAATGAGTAAGGCATCATCTTGCAAATAAATCGTGAGGATAAACAAGTGTCTGTTGGAGTTTGCAGCTCTGATTGATACTGGGAGCGATCCCGTCATTTGTAGGAATTCCGTAGCGAAGAGACTAGAGTTAAAAATAGACCCAGCTTCGAATGTAATGTACGGTTTTGGGAATATTAAGATGTGTGCCGCGTGAGCGTTAGGAAAGGCAAAAGTAGATATTTCTTTGGAGGGCGTTAAAGTAAAAGGTGTCGTTATTGTTAGAGACGACACCTTACAGCACGAATTGTTAATTGGGAGATACTTTTTGGATTGGGAAGACATATCGTTTGCTCGCATTGGGAATAAATTCCATGTGTATAATGCAGAGGATAACCCATTTGTTAACATGAAATGTGAAAAGAATTCGGACGTAAAAGAACTGAAAACGTCTAGTAAAGTAATACTTGAAAGAAATTCGGTGTATTTTGATAGAGTTCAGACAACTTTGGTGGATGACGGCATAGTAATTATAGAGGGAAAAGAAGGGTGTTGCGATTCCTTGTTAAAAATAAAAGATGGTGAAACCGTAGTTCCAATTATTAATATGGGAATAATAATGTATTATTGAAGAAAAGTCAATGTGTAGGAAGAGTAATTGAGTTAGACCCCAATTGTTTGGTTAATGAGGAGAGTTATTACGTGAATGTAATAAAAGAAAATAAGTGTTTAATCGAAATGAACGAGATTAGCACGAGGATTAGGAACAGCAATTGAGAATAAAGGGGAAATTTTAGAGTTAGTCAATGAGTTTATGGATTGCTTTGCAATGGAATTGAATGAATTAGGGTGTACGACACTAACTAAGATTGAAAGAATAGTTTTTGGATTAACTAATGCACCAACCGAGTTTCAGGAGTTAATGCACCATGTCTTAGGACCACTACTGAATAGTAAGGCTTTGCTTGAAAAGAATCTAGAAGTTTATCGAACGATGTCCGTTGATGAACAAGTCCTTATGATTCAAAAAGGAGATCCTGAAATGGATAGGATCATTTCCATTTTTAAGAAAGAAAAATTTGAAAGACACAAAGACTGGGACTTGAGAAGGAAAGAAGTGGAAAGAAATCTAAACAATGCCTTAAACAAAACAACCAACAAGACTCATTTCCAAATGCTACACGGTTACTCACCAGGATTCAACAATGGAATTTTAAGGAAACAAGCTGATGAGAGTGCAGGAGGAGGGAATGATCCTGCGGAGATTCAAAACTCGACTCGCGAGCGAATAGAAAATATGTAGAAAAAGACAAAGGATGCTTACGACAAAAAAAAGTGCGGAATGACCACTTATAAGTCAGGACAAATTGTGGTTATGAAAAAGACTCATACCGACAGGAGAACCAACAAAGACCCAACCAAAATATCGAAGTCCTTCAATAATAACTGATCTGCTACCGGGTGATATCTACAGAGTAACTTGGGGAAAAGAGCAAAGGACATTCTTACTCTATTACAGCACAAGTAAGCCAGTTGAAGGTATGGCCGAATCAAACTGATTCTGATAGAGAGAACTCGTCAGATGAAATTGCAGATTTTTCAGACAACGAACTTAGTGACTCTGAACTAAGACGTAATCCAAAACGTGCCTGTATAAAGACAATTTCCTACTGAAAATGATAATTCATAAATGAATTAATCTAACCTTAACTCATTTATTTTCATTGAATTTACTTGATTTATTTGGTATTTACTGATTTTTTCATATTGAATTAATTGATTTATTATGCTGCTACTGATTTATACAAGCAATTTGATTTAATTTTAATTCCAAATTTTTTACATTGAATTTAATTGACTTATATATTATTAACTGATTTTTATGTGTATTGAATTAATTGATTTATTTAGTCATTGCTGAGTATGTAGTTTGATAATCATGTGCAAGATTTCTTTAAATTCCCAATAATGTTTATCATAATGATTACTTTATTTTGTAACTTTAGTAGTTCATTCGGGGGCGAATGATTGTCAGGAAAGGCCGAATGTCAGATTTAGCTAAAATTAAAGTGTCTTGAGAGGTCGCCACCGTGACCAGTAACTGGTACCATAACTGCGTGAACTGGTAAAGACAAGCGGCTAGATTTTGAGACGACGAGAAGAACGCTAGGAGCGTCTGGTAGAGAAGACGGTCAGGACATATGTAGAAAAAGATAACAAGCTAGGTAACACGGTCAGGAACCGTATGTGATGTGTTTACGATTTTAAGTATAGATTAGAATTGATATTGTAGAAGACGCACAGGGTGCCATGTGTATATAGTTTTGTTAATATTGGAAATAAATTCATATAAAAAGATTAGAGTGTTTCCGTCCACCATACGCCTACAACACAATACCTGACACAGCTAGTCGCTAGCTGGCGATAACAGATCTGAAGTTAATCATCCTTTGAGTTAATGAAAAATGTCGAAATTCGTTGTGCACTCACAGGTTGAGTGGCTGCAATGTCATAGCTATCTATTGCAAATAAATTTGAGAAAAAGGAAGAGGAATACTGAAACGTGTCCTAATTCTGTGTTTATGATACTTTCCTGAATTTCTTTTCTTTCCTGATTCCGTATTTCGTACTGAAACTGATTCTTAATGAGATTTGGGGATAGCATCGTCATGAGTACTGTATGAGCACGGCGAATAAGATGTTTCCTTGGTTTCATGAAACTATCTTCATCAGGAAGACAGCTATTTGAATTGAGGATTCTCTTTGATGAAAGATATTGTTTGGCTGGAGGTGATTTTAAACTAGTATCCATTTTCACTGGAGTTGTCTTATACATAGCGCAGAGGCGTTTACGAAGGACTCGGTTACAAATGTTCGTTAATTTTTTATTTGTAGTAGGTAGTTTGAGCAGTGGGATTCCAAAAACTTGTAGTAAAAGATCCAATTCTTGTGATAACACCCGCTGACAGTGTCATCAGTGCTGTCATCGAAGTCAGATAAGTGTGACAGGATAATGGAGAGTTCAAGTTTACTTTGAATGTGAGATTTCTAGAAACTGCATAGTACAGATAGATAAGCTGTAGAACAACGGGGAACTCATTGTTCTGCAGTAGATTCCAATTCATTGCGCGATATACGGAAATGAGCAGGCTGAAATATTGACCAAGAATGAATCACAAATTATGTAACCTGATCCTCTTGAATCCAACCGTTTCAACCTGTATAGAGAGAAGGTTTCTGAGAAAAAGTGGACTATTGAATAAGTCAACAAGAATTCCCAGTTCCTAGCCTAGAGATTCTGGAGGTATAGGGTCATCCATCGTCGTTTAGTCAGATTAGGATTAACAAAAAGAAATCGTTAAAAACAAACGCTTAATGATCCCCAGTTTAAAAAGAACATACAAACTTAAAAACGGCCGAAAATATAATGCAAATTTAATTAAAAGCCTGAAAGAATAGAAACAAAAATTTGTAATGTTCATAAACCAATTTATATGGAAAACAAAATAAATATATTATGTTGATATTGAAAAAATTCACTTTCTTCAAAAATTTTGTCTATCGTGCATTTGTTTTTATTTTATTTCCTGCTACTTACGATATTTGTATTTTTTGTTGTTAGTATATTAAAACTACGTGTACAGGTGCTATTAAAATATCGTCAAACAAAAATGTCATTTAGTAAAGATTTATATTAGCCTTTCAATCGTCATGAATGATGAAATTTTGTACTTATATTATTATGTTTCTTATGTTATTACGTTGCTTTCTTACAGAAATTTGTCTTTCATAGAGTTAAGTACTTATTAATTTGTTTCAGTAAAAGGAACTAAGAAAAAACTTTCAACTAAGTTTAAGCCTTTAAAGTTTTTATCATTTTTGAATACCGAGCATTTTGATATGATGTCATTGTTACTAGAATTGTAGATGTATAGCGAATTCTGCTTTATCCAGGGTGTACCAGGGTGAAGAACTGTTATATTATAGCCATATCGTGTTATTACGAACTAAAACGAACACCTTCACAGATGGTATCAGCAACGTTCGCACATGAATAATTCCCTTGACTTAATTTAAACGGAATGGTTTTCTCCTACAAATTTATTGTGGCTATCCCCAGCATAAACATAAGGGCTTTCATTCGACTTGGCTTATCAGCTTTTTAAAAGTTCAGTAACACTGAACGGTTCAGTTCTAACGAACTCAGTTCAGTAACACTCAGGTTGCGGCACAAATTTTTTACATTCGTAAAGGAGACATCTTTCCTATCTCTACTTACGTTGATTGAATTTACTTGGTTTATTCTATATGCTATTTTCAATTAATTTATTTCCTCATTATCTTCTTCAAAAGTATTTCTTGAACATCTCCGTCATTCAGATCAGCTAAATATTCTTCTTTGAGATTTAGCATATTCCATCGCAATCATTCGGATTTAGGTTTGTGATTTTATTTTCTCTTTGAAATGATTGCTATCATAGGATACACCGGAATTAATTCAATATTAATTTATTATTTCTTTGATGGACTTAGTTTTGATGATGATGGAGATCAAAATTATCTACTTCACAACTTGACAGATTCATCGTAAATTTTTTTCAAAATTTATTGAAAAGATTTCATTTTATATCAATTTATAAATGCAACTATAGTTTCTTGATAGGATTACTCAGTGATAAGAGGATTTTCTTAATTTTAAATTTTGTTACGATATTATTGTGTTATAGAAATATCCTCTTTTTTTGGAAACATGTTATAGAAGTATCTTGACATTCTACATCAATAGTACAAATTCTAGATCTATGTTAAAATGAAAATGACCTATGGAAATGTCTTGTTGCTCGTCTTTAAACCTCACACATCTTCTACACCGGTGTTAAAAAATTAAGCATAGCTGATAATTATGTAACTAATGAAGGAAATCTACTTCTGAATGGCGGGAATGTGATATGCAAATGTAGAAAGGTTATAAAATAAGAAAACAATGCAAAAAGCAGTAATAATCACCTTTATTATCTAATTTGAAAGAAAATTGGGCATAACGAGGAATTCAAATTTTAGTGAAAAACAATGAAATAAAAAGGTGGTGCTACTATTTAATAAGGTGTGTGGTCTCCTCAGGTAGCCAGGCACTCTGCACAATGACTTCTCATATTTGCTATAATATTATGAATGGGATGTGGGCTCAAACAGTTCCAAACATCAACAAGAACTCTTTTCAGTTCTGGATAAAAGCTTGGTGGTTGGGGAAGGACCGCAAGTTTTTTCTCGAGAATACCACACACACGCTATATAGGATTCAGATTAAGTGAGTAAGCAAGCCATGGCATAGGCTGGATATTTCCCGTTTCAAGGAAGTCGTTGATCCTCCCCGCACCGTGACAAGGCCCGTTATCATTCACGAATATAAAGTCAGGAGCAGCAAAACTTTGAAAAGTGCCTCAGTGCGTGATCTCAAGATTGTGACAGAATTTTCAAAGTGCACGAAATATTAACAGACAACCAGTTAGCCATTAGTCATAATCATTTGTCATGACCAACATCTGACAATAACCACGCAACCAACAGTTGTGTCAAAGAACTGGGTTCAGTACTCCCATCCAACAAAGAAGTATGAATATAAGGCACAAGAACATAAGGCACAAGAACTTCGTCTATGTATCTTTTAGAAATCACAGATCTGTTCTCAAGGATTTGAAGATCTGTGCGGCTCTCCAATATGATGCCTTCTCACAACGAGACACCACTTGAGGGAAAATATATCTTTCCGTAATGTTTTCGGGACTAAAATCAGTTCCACAGTCTCTCCATGCCTGTCAATAGAGCATTCAGACTAAAACGGGATTCGTTACTAAACTTCACATAGGACCACTGTCCCAAAATGCAGTACTGATGTTCCAAACTGTAATTTAAACAAGCGTGTATATGCTCAGATGTGAAGAAAATGAAACAACCAACCTGATCGAGTTTTCTGTACGCAGTTTGTCTGGAAATTCATACTTCTTTGTTGGATGGGAGTACTGAACCCAGTTCTTTGACACAACTGTTGGTTGCGTGGTTATTATCAGATGTTGGTCATGACAAATGATTATGACTAATGGCTAACTGGTTGTCTGTTAATATTTCGTGCACTTTGAAAATTCTGTCACAATCTTGAGATCACGCACTGAGGCACATTCATAATTCGAAATACCATGGTTTGTAATCTCCCAGATTCCAGCATTCCAGTGATTCTTCTTTTCGCAAAGATGTCCTGTTAGCATCTTTGTGCCATCATTGGCTCTGTTTGATAGTCAACAAACGTTCCTTCGCACATCAATTGTACGAGAAACTGTCTGAATTGCTAATGACACGTGAACAGGTTGCGCCGCTTTCTGACTTGCACGGGTGTTTTGCGTATGAGACATCGATTGTAATGTTTTGTATGAAGACAGTGTTTCGCTTTCAACTAATGAGTCTCCAGAAGTGATTTCGAACAATTTTACCAATTACTCACATTTTTTCGCATTTTACGAATTATGTTTAACCTTTGGATACCAGTGGAAAATTATACATTATATGTGATTTATGAAGAATGCAGTGGGGGTTTTGTAGTTATTATTAGAAGATTCCTTATCTAACTTTAATGATATTGTGATAATTTTTTAAATTTTAGTACATTAGTTAAGACATTTGGAAAAATTCTATTATTTAAAAAATTTGATTGTAAATATTTATATATTGACCATATATGCTCAAAAGCTATTATCACAAACAAAAGCCATATATGCTCAAATTCATTACTAAAAAGGAAATTGAAACTATTTATATAATTTCCTTTTTAGTAATGAGTTATTTAAGTAAAATTTATTAGTCCAAGACATAAAATTGCTTGGTCAGACGAGCTTCTGATTTGAACAATTTATTTGTAACCCAACAGCATAAGAAGAAACAAAAGTTTCTATGCCTGAGAAAGTGTTATAAATTTGTAGGCAAGAAAGTTCTTCCACGGGCTTGAGAAGGCTTTTAGGATGGTGAGACCAGATAGATGTCATGCTTGAACGATTTTTATTTCAAATTGATGTGGCAAAACTTGGATGCAGTGTAATAGCCTCTCTGTGGTGCACACTGAATTACTTTGAATCTTTTATGTGTTTGCTACTACTAAGTTGAATAAAGATGTCGAGTGCCTGAATGCGAAGCGTTCATCTACTCAATGGTATGTGATTGCAGTAGGAAAGAAAAGTCATGATGAATAGATAATAGTAATCGTATGAATTGAGAGAAAAAAAGAAGAAAGTAAGAAAAATGTAAATCATCGGTGATGAAAACATAACATGATCAATGGAGAAAAAAGCAGAGCAGGAAAGAATATGCGTTGAAGTAAAATATCTAAAAAGCGATAAGTGAGCAGGAAATTATGGTGGTTTGAGGCTTCGATTTCATTTAGAATTAGAGAAAGAATACTTGTATTTTCCATTCAATTGCGTAAATATAGTTTGTGCCTTGATGAGAGGGTTTTCGTGAGTAGCAATGCTATTGAAGAAATTTCTAGAAAGTTTTGTAATATAGTTGTTAATAGAATCAATTTTTAAATCTTGAAGAATTGTAGAGTTGCGGACATATCAGGGTGCACCAGTGTTGATACGAAGAAGTTTGTTTTGAATAATTTGTACAGATTTCTTGTTAGATTGTACAGCCCAGATTGGTGCAGCATAGGTAAGGATAGGCCTAAGAACTTGTTTGTAGAGAAGAAGTTTGTTTGACAAAGTTAATTTAGAAAATTTATTAATGAGTGGTAGAGTGCGATAAAATTTTTTCCAACATTTTTCTTTGATTTTTTGAATATGAGTTCGAAACGTAAGTTTATTGTCTATAATTAAGGCGAAATTTTTAATATTAGTTGTCCATTCAATTTGTTGATCAAAAAGGGAGAGATTAATATATGGTTGTCATGCGTGTCCTTTTCGGAAAATGATGGCTTGAGATTTAGAGACATTAATTGCTATGCGCCATTTAGTTAGCCAATCCTCTAGAATACTCAGAAAATTTTGAAGAGTATTGATGACAAAAATAATAGAAACACTTTGGGCAAGAGCAGCAGAATCGTCAGCAAATAAGCAAGGCGAAATGTTAATGCACTGAGGAAAATCGTAGGTAAAGATATTGTAGAGAATAGGACTGAGCACGCTTCCTTGAGGTGTACCAGCACTAATACGACCGATTGTGGAGAATTCATTATGACGTCGAACTTGAAAGGTTCTATTTTTAAGATAATTTGTAATGATAAGTGTGATCCAAGTTGGAAATTGAAGTTTGATCATTTTGTAGATCAGTCCATCTTGCCACAGTCTATCGAAAGCTTTTTTGATATCTAGAAAGACACCTCCTGTAAAAAATTTATAGTTATATCCTTCAGTGATGATATTGGTGACACGTAGAAGTTGATGACAAGTTGAATGATGTTGACGGAATCCAAATTGTTCTGCTGGAATTATGGAATTTTTATCGCAAAAAGAAGTAATATGTTTCACTAAGAGTTTTTCGTAAAGTTTTCCTTCACAGCTAAGGAGACTGATGGGCCGATAATTTTGAGGAAATTTCCTATCTTGCCCAGGTTTAGGGAACATGATGATATTTGCTTTTTTCCGGATAGGAGGGAAGTAGTGATATTTAGTACAGCTGTTGTAGATTTTTGCAAGATGAGTAATGGCATTAAGGGGGAGACACATATTTACCTTTTACACACGCTTTATTTCGAATGTTGTCAGGTCCAGAAGATTTCCGAATGTTGAGATTCTTGGTTAAGTTAATTATGTCAGATGGAGAGAAAAAAAATATTGTTTTGATAATTTTGATGATCAGCTAGAAGGGAAGTTACTGTATCTTTAACATGCTCAATTTGTGAGTCATCGCAAGGTTCAGTGTTTTCTTGAAAGGAGAGTTCAAGGCTTTCAGCAAAAGAGTTCGCTTTATCAGAAGATGAGAATATAAGACCTGAGGATCCAACCAGTGGAGGAATTTTTGGATATTTTCTGGTAAAATGTTTGTTAATTTTGAAGAGAGAATTATCTTCTGGATTTAGGCCTATTAAAAATTCATTCCATCCGTCATTTTTTAATTTGTGAATCATTTGCTTTATTTCTTTTTGAAGCTTGTTGAGTTGCTTGAAAGGAGGAAACCTGGTATCTTGCCATAATTTTCGAATTCTGCTTTTTTTCTGCAATTTTAGAGGGGATTTCAGTAGGAAATTTTTGGTGCGAAGTACTGAGTTCTTTAGATTTGCTAGCAAGGTTGATAGCAGAAGTAATAGCATAGTTGAATTTATCAATTATTTTGTCAATATCTTGAATATTGGAGATGGTTGGATTACCAGGAATGCTTTGAGAGAGAATTTTAGTAAAAATATTCCAATTGGTAGTTGTGATTATGCTATTGAGGAAAGGCTTAAATGAATTATGAGAGACTTCAACTAGCACAGGGTTATGATCACTGGAAAGATCGTTGATAGAAGAAGCAGGCCAGGCGTTTAAATTTTTAAGAAGTGCAATGTCAAGAGTACTATTGCAGGGATTGTGAAGGCAAAAATATGTGGGGATCATTAGGAGCAATAACATTGAATGCATTAAGATTTGTCCATTAGAAGAGAATAGGACCATTTATGTTGCTGCGTCCATTATTCCATGCAGGATGCTTGGAATTGAAGTCCCCAAGTAGAAGTACTTGTTGATTGGAGTTCGCTATTGTATCAAGTTCTTGGGTGAGGAATCTACCAATTGGAGGGCGATAAATGCTAGCAACAGTAATTTTTAGGTTGTTCTTGAGATTAATAACTATAGCAGAGTTTTCAAAGCTGGTTGTAGTAAAATGAATTTGATGATGATTAATATTTTTATGAATGCAGATAGCCGTGCCTTCTCCTCTGTGGGTAAGACGATCGGAGGATATATGACATAATTTGGAATTTTGAAGGAATCGCCTGGCCGAAGATGTGTTTCTTGGAGAGCATTTACATGAGGTTTATTTTCAGATATAAAATTTTGTAGTTCATAAATTTTTCCTTTAAACTATTGGAGTTCCAAGTCACGCATAAGATAGAATTATTGGTCGGTCTATTGAATGCTATTGACTGGTTGGTTTTGAAGAGCAGTTATTAAAACAGAGAGATATTAAATTCCCCAACTAATCGTTGCACAATGAGTGGGATTGGAGGCGTTTCCGTGGAATATATGTTTGCTATTTTAGTGGTGAATGATCTCAAGTCCATTTTAAGTCTTATATATACCTTCGATTTGAAAACAAGGACAATTTTATTGGCAATATTTATTTCATGAATCCTCAAAAGTGATCAACAACTGGAATAACAAATCAGTAGAAGTCTAAAATATTAATATGACGCAGAAAAAAAATGCTGTGTATTTTTATATAAATTAGTTGGTTAAATTTAACTATTTTTATCTGATATTGCAACATGGAATTTAAGCCGTTAATCACTTAGCTATTCAGATGGTACAATTATTCCTATTTTTTTTATAATCAATAAATACAATTTTTTTCACTTTTAACATATTAAGTAATAAAGTAAATAAATCAAAATGTGTAAATGAAATTTCTAAATTTAATTATAAATTTGGAGTAAAATAAGAAAAATACAAAACAATGCCCTCTGTCACATCATGAGATATTTTTCCTGTTATATATTTAAAAATATTCCAACCGCCGGCTGAGATTTTATATTAGCCATGCATACAACTCAATCTTACTTTAATAACTTCCTGCTTTTTAATAAGCGTAGATTTTTTTTAATAAATCGTAACTTTGAAGATGAGAATATTGTGTAGTGCTATTGACGTAGTATTTTGTGTTTGATGGATTTATTGTAGTTGTGTTCGTTGAAAGCATTTAATTTCTCTCATGGAGGTAGAATTTTTAGATATAGATGGTAGAAACGCCTGGAACAGCATTTTCCAGGTAAGAAACGTTTATTTATTTATTTTTTATTTTTTATATACTTGACATTTTATTTAAAATATAATATAATATTTACAATCTTGTCTCTCGTTTAAACATCATCGTAATTTTTCTCATTTAACATTTGTTTTATTTGCTTTTCTGCTTGTATTGTTTTCAAATGTGGATAATTACAACAAAATAATTTAAAATCATCTTTCTTTTAAATTACGTTGATTTTTTTTCGTAGGTCATCAATGATTATCAGTTTTTCCAACATTCACTGTAAAATTGTATGTTATGAATTTGTTAGAACATGAATGTCACTTGGTGTGTCTGAAGTGTGTAACAAATGACATTGAGTTTTTTTTTTTCTTAATTTTTTTTCTTCGTTTGTGTGCGCGCGTTTTAGTTAAACATTTGTTTTTTAAGTTTCCTATTTTGCAAAATTTATTATTAAGTATGAACTTTCAGTTCTTAAAAATCGCTTTGTTTAAATTTTATGATCGATTGTTTATTATAAGTTATAATTTATTGGAGTGAGCGGATGTGAACTAAATATATCTGTATTAATAAAAAATTTTAAATCTGCACGATTTAAAGTTTAAAAACTATTTTTTATATAATAAATATATGTAAAACTGATTTTGGGGAAATCTTGAATCTCTATTGAAGTGAAATGTTATACAACAAAAAAATATTGTAATTCTGTAGTTTCTGTATTTGGCAAAATTTTTTGAAGATTACTGGAAAAACAGGTTCTTTTCTAAATTGCAGTGATAGTTTTATAATCTAATAATTTTATTTTCTAACATCAACATCTTAGTTATATTCCTAGCTTACTAACATTTGAAGTAAAAAATTTGTATTTTTATAATTAGATTTTTTTTTAAATTTATAATACTTATATCAAAATTAAGACTTTGTTAACTGTTAAAGATAAATATCAATTGCTTTTAAAAAAAAAAAAAACTTATTGATGCTTTGGAAAGTTTAATTCTTTAAATTCCAGTTGATAAATCTATTAAAATTTTCATTATAACTATTGAACTAGAGTATTTTTATATTGCAAACAACTATTTTGCTGAACATTTTAAAAGGTCTTACTGAAATCATGACTTCTGAAGGCACAGATTAAAATTGTGCATCAATATTTTTTATCATTATTGTAATGAATAAAGTTATGTGTTTAACTCTTTTCATTTTTGACGTGTATTTTTGAAAAATTAAAATATATAAGTATAGTGAGAGAGCATGTCACAAAAGTTGTTGGAAATTAAAATTTGAAAGAGAATCAAGATAAATCAAGATTTCAGATAAATTCAAAAATAAAAATATGGACTGACATTTTTTGTTTAATGGTTGTAATAAATAGTAGCATGTTTATATAAATATTGTTTTATTTCATTCTTGAGAGTTAATCTATCAAAAATATAATTTTTTAATATGGCTGGCTTGCATTAAAAAAAAAAAAAAAAAAGACTGACATTAGAATTTTTTTTTTTTTTTTTTTTAATCATAAAAAGTACATTTTTCAGAAAAGTTATTAAATTCTTGAAACCAGTGCCATTGACCATTTTCCTTGTTATAAATCACTTTAAAAGAGAAAATATGGTTTAAAAACTGAGAAGGAAATGGTCATCCATTTAAGATCACTTTTAGCTTGAACAGCAGCTTATTCTATCTTATTCTATAAAAAGTTCAAGACCTGTAAGACTTTTTACAGCTTTAAGGAATTTTAATACATGTTTTTTCCTGAAACTGACCAAGTGATCTGTTCTGCTGGGTTACATTGCCATCCCATCAGACGATAATTATTATTATTATTTTTTTGGGGGAGTACGAAGTACAAGAAATATTCATAAAAATAATTATAAATAAGCTCATACCTTATTTAAATGGGGCCTTATTCATAAATGAAAGCAAGGCCAGAATTTTCAGCTATAATTATCATATATTGGTATGAAAGAAAATTTTTAAAAAAATCATTAAATAAAGAGCTTAATCAAAACTCTGGAGCAATGAAGCATGGAAGTATAGGTGTCTTTGTGTGGAGAGGTATGTCAGCATCAGGATTAGGAAATTTAATGTTTATTGATGGCATAATCGATCATTTAGTTGCAAGTTGCATTATAAGATATTTAAATTATCAGCCAAAATCCAAATTTTGATAAGAAATTTGTGATAATCCTAAATATACCCTGCTTCAATATTCATTGTTAATACTGGTATTTCTTATATGAAAACAAAAAAACCACAGAAAAACGATGCACTTCATTTATTAAGATCGGAGCAGGGATCTTAAAAGATACTGATAAATTATAGAAGTTAGAAGTAAGTTTACAAGAAAATGCAGAATTCAAGGTTAAAGGGGGCTAGTCTGTTAATTGGGTTAGGAAAACTGTAAAAGCGAAATGTTTTTTTTTTTTTGCATATATTTAGAAATTTAATTTAAAAATTATAGTAAATCCCTGTTTTAAAATATTCTAGTTTCTTGTTAATAATTTAGCCTTGTAGGAGGAATTTATTATGGAAAACACATTTGTGTTTAAAAAAACACCTTTAACATTTTCCTTGTATGTTAGTAAGGTGATAATTTTGTTTCTTTGGAGTTGTTCTTGCATTAAAAAGTTTGAGCTGAAGATCATTAGGCAATGCTATGTCTTATTGCCAGTCAGGGTTCTTGTTTATATTTGCCATATCAACAAGGTTACTAAACATTGAATAAAATCTTCTAGTTTGTTTCACACACAGTTAAATTTCAGTGGTACCCACATTCACCCCCTGATGTTCATTTTGTTTTATATAAATACTTTATTTTATGAGGGAACCAAATTCTGCTTAATGTACATTAGTATTTTTTAAGTAGGTAAATTGTAAGCATTATAGATGAAATTCGATTATTTTTTAAGCTTATTATCATTATATTTGTTGTTGAAAGGGAAAATTCAAGCACACAGAGCGGTGTTAAAATTTCATATGAAACAAGTGCAAGTTAATGAAAATAAATTTTGATTGTTTGTCTAAGAATATGTAAATTTGATTGTACATGAGTACTAATGGTTAAGACTTGATATTAAAGTAAAATGCAATAAATATGTTGATGTTAAATATTAATTTTTGAAAAGGAAAATTTTAATTATTCCCTGTATTTTATTTTAAACATTAAAATTGATTAAATAACCCTATCATATTAATATATGCTATATTAATGGACTAATTTTTACCTTTGCTTCATGTCTGAGTCAATTCTATTGGTATACTGCTCAAATACGAGTCAGTTCCTCTTAAAATAAATCTAAGGCATCACACGAATTCTTCTTCTCATTCATCTTTTTAAATTAATAAGAGGCAAACAGATTCACTACAGAAGTAAGAGAAACTTATATAATGTGTAATGTTACAATGCTTATCTTATGAAGTACTAGGAAAATTTGTTTTGAATTTTATTGAATATAATAATTTTAATGTAAAACTAATGAACTATAAATTTTTTGTTTTCAGGAAATAAGAAATGAATCAAACAATTTCTCTTATATAATTAAGGATGCCAAAAAGGTAGAGAATAAAAACTTGAATCGATATAGAGATGTCAACCCATGTAAGTTTAATGAAATGTTTTATCATGCATATATTTTTAGGGCTTATATGTTTAAAAAAAATTAATCTTTGTAAAAAGTACTTTCAATTAACTGTTATTGTTTTTTTTGTTTTTTATACCTATTGAAGTTTTGATTATAACTTTTAATTTGTGTAGTTATGACACTATTAAATACTTTTGAAAGATCATATAATTATTTATGAAATATGTTATTTATAAACAAGCAATTTATTGGTTTGATATTAAAATATGAAATAAAGTTTTATCTGTAGTTGCAAGTTTTATTTTAGGAATTATGATTTTGTATGTATTTTCAGTACTTTGCCTGAAGATTTCATTGTTGGTGAAAGAAAATTGTGTTTATAATGTGTTTAGACACATACATGTAAATTTTGATTATAAAATAAGATTTAAGGATGTATATGATTAGATATTGAATATAGCAAGCTAAATTTTCTGTGTGAAATTGTAATATTAAGACTTGCCGCTGTGCTTTACAAGACAAAGAAATATAAAATTAAATCAATAAAATATAAGTAAGTTAATTATTTGAAAATTGTAAAGTTTAATATTTGATATAATTATTTCTCAAAGTTTGTGTGTATCTGCCTATGAATGGCCTCAAATAAAATCCAAATTTCATGAAAATTGGCAGAGATATTTCTTATACAAAGCCTAGATCAACTAAAAAAAATTCAAAATTGAATCAATATTCATCAAAAATTACTTAATTGGATTTTATGTATTTTGTCAACTTTTCTTGGTTGATGGGTTTTTTTATGCTCTTCTACTGTTCAAAGACAAGTCGATGTAAAAAAATATATAATGAATAAAACATACTACACTTTGATTTTAGCCGATAGGCCCAGAAGCGATAATAAAACATACTAACTGATGAATTGCAACCACCTTAAAATTTTGTTTAAAAAATAAGGAAAAAATTGCATTGTGATTTTACCAATAAAAATGCCCCAGCCTAATCAAAGTTTAGGGAACAAAGGAATTTGGAGACTTTTTGTGATTGCCAAAAGGGAAATTTTTTGTTGACAGTATGTTAATAAAAAATTTGAATATGGGTGAGTTTAGTATGGATTTAGAAAAAAAGTATTTATAACGTTCACTGGTTTTTATTTAATTTGCAATACCGACTAAGAAAAGATAGCTATTCAGATAGATGCTAGAGCTGAAGAAAACAAAGTTATGATTGACTAATAGAAAATATGACTATTGACAATTATCTATTAACTTGAATCAAATAAAACAGTTAGTAATTTCTATTTTCTGAACCCCTGCAACACTGGATTTATATGTGCTATTATAATAAGCTTTCATAAAGTAGGTGAATAAAGTTTTAAATGTTTTTCTGTTGATAAATTGTTTTAATAATAATTGCTTAATGATAATATTTTAAAATCTCTAAATTATATTCTTTAATATTAACCTCCCATTTGTTTATAGTTTTCTTCTGCATTTATTATTTTTTTAAATTTTGTGTTAAGTTATATTTTATTAAATAAATAATTAAAAGCCATCTGTATATATTTTTTGTGAAAAGTTGTATATTTAAGCTGTTATGCTCAAGAATTTAATTAACAAAAACCTACACTTGTTTGTGCTTAGAGGTCTTAAATCTTTTAAAGCAGCAGTATTCAGACTGTGTTCTAAATAACTTCTGCACAATTTTCCTAACTGTTCCATGAATTGTTGTTTATATTGCTTATGATGTTTCACAAATCAAATTTTAAAAAAATTAATGGATTTATATTCATTTATAGTGTACATTTTTGAAAATAGACTATTAAATACTTTAATGTTCATGTGGGTTCCTTGAATTAGCAAAGTTGTAAGACCTCTGTTTTGAATCAAAGAGAATGACTGAGCTTATTTTCTAAATAGCAATTTGAAATTTTGCTTAGCCGATCAGTTCTTTTTTTAATGTTGTTGTTGTAATGCAGCTGGCAATACAGAGACAGTTAATCTTTATGCCATAAGCAAGGGCTGCACCACTGTTACTCATTTAGCACTACCTAGGAGGCACACATAGCTGGAAGATATGCTTCTTTTTTTAATGTGATAAATACTATTAATTAAAATACTTAATATATTTAAATTTAAGTTTAAAGCTGTATGTTTGTTATTAAATTTCTAGATACTTGTTTATGATTATGAATTATGTGTACAATTAAAAATAAACTGTAAATAAAAAAAGATATCTCTTTATGTATATTTTTCAGTTGATCACAGCAGAGTTCGTTTACAACGTGGCGATAAGGATTATATCAATGCTAGCTTAGTAAAAGTTCCATCAGCAAATAGGTCTTACATATTAACACAGGTAAAATTCAATTTTTGTTTTTATCAGGTAATTGAAATGTAAATAACTGATTCTTAAACCCATAAGAGACAAAATTTTCTTTTTGTTACATTGTTAAGTTGAAAGACAGTTAAGTATCATAAGCCTACTATGTAATTTAAATATGCATACAATTTACCTTTATTTTAATTGACTTTCTTGTCTAATATATATATATTTTTAAGGGTCCATTGCCTGTAACTACTGGTCATTTTTGGTTGATGGTTTGGGAGCAGAAATCTAAAGCCATATTAATGTTAAATCGTGTCATTGAAAAAAATACAGTATGAATATTTTGCAATTTCGTTTTATGTTTTCCTGTGAGTAATCAGTTTTTATTAGTAAGTTTTTCATTTTACTGTAAAAAAATACTCTTTTATAGGTGAAATGTCATCAGTATTGGCCTGTTGGTAGTGAAAATGGAGGTAGCGACGACTTGATTTTGCAGGATGTTCATTTGAAGATAACTTTTTTAAATCTAAAAAACGAGTCTTATTATGTTGTCAGGAAGTTCCTGCTTACTGATCTTGAGGTAATTAAATAGTACTATTCCTTTTTAGAACATTTACTAGTATTTAATTTTATTTAAATCTAGTTTATCTGTATTTTCAGTTTGTATCAATCTGTTTATCAAAGTTTTTAATTGGTATTTAATTTATTTGCTTAGCCTGGATGCAGAGATTGTGACATATTGGCTTTTCTAACCTTATTGCCAGTTTTTTAAAAAAATAAAATATTAATATTAAGTAATATTAAAATATAACATTTTTAATAAAGTATACGTTAAAAAATTCGAAAAACACTTTATTCATTGTTTCAGATTTATTTGAGACTAGAAAATAAACCTTTTTCAATAGTGTGGTAGCTTGGATACAAAATCCCTATTTGCATAATATTTATTTTTACAATATGTATACTCCAAAACACATATGTTAAAATTGAATGAGAATGAGGTTGCTGCCATACAATATATTAAAATATTATAGTTCATTGACAAATATGTGTTGGTTAAAACAAACTTTATTAGGCATAAAGAAATCCATATAAAAAGCATCGACTAATTATTTCTTTACTTAGTTACAACGATAATCGAACCAAATACTAAAATATGTATTGAATTGTAAAATGAAATATAAAATTCTTCCTTTGGTTTTTATATTATGTAATTTTATAAATATATATATTTATAAATTAATGATTGAAACATATGCTAAATATCTTTTTTTGTGTGCAACTTGAGATTAAGGAACAGTAAGTGTGCTGCGGCCGGCATCATTCATAAATCTGTATGCCTGATTTAGCAAGTCACTTGACTTCATTGGAATTTTTTTTTTTTTTTTCAAAATAAAAGAACTTTTAAGAACTAAATTAAAAAAAGAATGCACATATATCTATAAAATGTAGGCTTTGACGTATTATAATTATTATTTGATGTGTTTATTATATTAATTTTTAAAAAAAATTTGTTTTTATTGTTTAATTTCCTTATGCATCAAATGCAGTGATGTCTGCACATAAGTATCAAATCTAATCTACACTGAAGCAATTTATAAGCAACTTATTTTAAATTAATTGTGCATTAAGTGTGCATTTATTTTATTACTGCTGCCTTTCTCTCTAGACATCATAGAAAAAAAGGGAGGGGAGGGCATAGAAACAAAATACTTTATTGCCAAAAGAATGGGAATATCTATTTGATGATATACAGACCTTGATGTACATTTGACTGTCCTTGCTATTGTGTTAACTTTAATAAGTTGCATTAGAGGTAATTTTTAAAGATCATGAGAATGTTTCAACAGAGTTGAGTGCAGTTGCAAGTCAATGCATGTTAAAAGGATTCATAATTTGATAATAACCTTCAAGTATTGTTCTTCAGTTTTCAAAATGGGAAATATTTGCTAAATTTAATTAATAACCATTTTGCTATTTTAATGGAAATTGCACTCAAGTCAGTTTAGCTTGTGTGTATTGACGTGTAAAATGATTTAATAAAGATAATTTAAGTTCTATCATTGTACTAATATAAGCAATTTTAAATTTCAGTATTGTGATTGGTGTCAACGATAAGTCTCTTTGGTAATCATGTATCTGAACAAGGATAAAAATTAAAAAACAATTTTAGACATGTATATTATAAAAATTAAATTTAAAACTGTGAAATAATGTAATGGTTCACATTATGTACAATTTATTTATCACTTATTTATACGATAATTTTACTAACTCTTTATACGTTTTGTAACCATTTTGTAAATTAAAATGAGTATGTGGCCATTGGTCTGAGCAGTTGGAAAGACTAGCCACATCCCTCATGGGAAGAGGGGAAAAAAAGCTGAAAATTAATTTTAAGAAAAAATTCACAACCGATGAGAAAGTTTTAAGCATATATAAAAAAACAAAAGAAAAATTCCTCATCTGCACCTCTTCAGATTAAGCATAAATATAATTTATATTAAAAGACTACTTTTATGACATAATAAATATATTTATGTATTGATAATGGATCATTGAAATTCAAGTAATATGACAGGTTAAGATCTATAATCTACCATATTCTGGCAAGCTAAGTATGAAGGGTGTAAATGTGTTTTATAATTCATGAAAATTCTTTTATATGTCAATGCTCTCAATTAGGAATATCAAATAAAATTATTATGGAAACTTCTTGGCGATCTCATGTTTTGAAGGTTTAATTGAATACAGTTGTGTTACTTTAAAAAGGAATTGTATGAAGCTGTATATAACTAGAAAATTTTACATAAATATGCTTAGATTTGGCCAATTGAATTTTCTTCTGATATCAAAAGTTTTAAATGCTTGAAGAAATCCTAATTGTCTGATGTAAAGTGAGATACACAAAATTATTCAACAGGGAAATATTAATCTAAGAGCTAATAAAGTTTTGTGATGACTCAAAATATAGTCAGCAGTATATAAGCTTCTGAAAGATGTTTTTTTTCTTTTTTCCCCTAATAGATTTATTTAAGAACTTCTAATTAAATTATCAATTATCATAACCTAAATATCTAACTCTGAATATTTAACTTGCTGACAGAGTCAAGATTCGAGAGAAATTCTCCAGTTCCACTACACAACCTGGCCAGATTTTGGTGTTCCCGAGTCTCCAGCAGCCTTTTTGAATTTTCTTTTTTCAGTCCGCAAGTCTGGTGTCCTAAATAGCAATGTTGGTCCTCCAGTTGTACATTGCAGTGCTGGCATTGGACGTTCTGGAACATTTTGTTTGGTTGATTCATGCCTTGTTCTTGTGAGTGTTTCATAATTTTCATTGTGTCATTGAAATTTTAATTAAATATTAGTAAGATATAAGCTTATTTTATAGACTTTCTTTTGAATTTGAATGTAACGGTTTTTAGAATTTTGTTGACCGACATTGTACTCATTCTTTAAAATATTTGTAACTGAATAAATGTCCAATTTCATCATAATGTTGAAAAGCAAATTAAAGAATTAAATAATATTAGTAAATTATTATTTCATGATATGCAATAATGAAAAAAAAATAACATACTAAGTTAAAATAGCTTAAGGTACAGATGTTTCTCAAAACCCTAAGTGACTTAATAGCTTTGGATACCTTTCTTTTTGCAACAATTGACTAATGCAAAATTATTTTTGTAATCCTTTTTCTTTATTTTTCTTAATCAGTTGATATACCCATTTATTTAAAAACTATCTATCATCATTCAGCTGCTGGTTATTAATCAATGGTGGGTGAATGCAGCTCTCATTAAAAATTAAAATCAATTATTATTATTATCATTATTAAATCTGTTCCTGTACTTTATTTTTTTAATTAAATTTTCTTATTTGTGTATATTTTACATAGCATCTAAGACTTCTTGAATATGTCATCATATCAATTAAATTAATTGAAATTTGAATTTGTATGCTTAACTACTATTGTAGGGTTCTTTTATAATATGAAAAATTAGTATTTTAACATTTTTAAAATTTAAGGATTTTTGGAATCCTTAAGGAAGGGTTTTTAATTTCAGATAATTACGTTATAGTTCCTAATGTCTTATCTCATTTTATATACCCCGCCGGTTATTATACATCAATGGTGGGTGAATGCAGCTCTCATTAAAAATTAAAATCAATTATTATTATTATCATTATTAAATCAGTTCCTGTACTTTATTTTTTTAATTAAATTTTCTTATTTGTGTATATTTTACATAGCATCTAAGACTTCTTGAATATGTCATCATATCAATTAAATTAATTGAAATTTGAATTTGTATGCTTAACTACTATTGTAGGGTTCTTTTATAATATGAAAAATTAGTATACAACTTTCATTTATTTCATGCATACACACCCTTTTTATAGGTTATCTTTTAGTTATAGGTTCATATAGTATAAAAGTCATGCCATCAAATAAAATGAATAATTATAGCCAAAATAAATTAATATATGTTTGCTCCAAATAAAATTAAATAAGGGGAGCTAATAATTAAATAAGGTTCTTTTGGGATAGTCTTAATTTTTAAACTATAATTCAGTGAATTTTAAACTTTCTATTTTAACATTCCCCCTCCTACATTAAAAGTAGTAATTTTGTCTCTTCAGTTTATTGTCAAGTAGTAAGATATAAATTTAAATAAAAGCAATGCCTGAATGCTTTTATTCAAAGTATTCAATCTAATTTTAACATTTTTAAAATTTAAGGATTTTTGGAATCCTTAAGGAAGGGTTTTTAATTTCAGATAATTGCATTATAGTTCCTAATGTCTTATCTCATTTTATATACCCCCCCTGAAATATTTGTGCAAATTTTATTGTTTTTGTGTAATTTTTAACTTTTCTTTTCTAGATTGAGCAAAACAACGATTTGAATTCTATCAATATTCGACAACAGTTATTAGAAATGCGCCATTACCGTATGGGGTTAATTCAAACACCTGATCAATTAAGATTTTCTTATTTAGCCATTATAGAAGGTGCCAAAAGAGTGCTGCCGGAAGCAACTTTAAACAATGTGCCTTCAGAAAACGAAAATTTGACAGAAGTATGGAAATGGTTCAGTTTTTACTTTATTTTCTCAAATGCATACTTTTCTTAGCATATAATGATGTTTTAATAGTTTTTATTTAGTAAATTATTTTGTATTTGAAGTATCATATTTAATCCCTAAAAAAGTATTAACAATATTAAATTTATGCAGAACGTTTGCAAATTAATAATATATATGTATAATACAAGGTGAATACTTAAGTATGCTTTGACTTATTTAACTGGAGAACAAAGTTGACTACAGTCATGAGTGTAGTATTTAGGTTTATAGTAGAATAACAGAGCACACAGTGAGATACTTGGCCAGTGATTCCTAGTGGTAAATTTAGGAGTTAAAGAGTTCACATTGTACAGTAATATATTACAACAAAATATTAAAAGTAGTAAATATTAAATTGTAAAATTGTTTATATATATAATGTATGTATTTATGGGTATAATATATATATGTTGTGTAAGATTAATGCTGTGATTACTTTAAAAAATATTTTTTTAATGAAAAGAATGGATTATATATCATACAAGTAATATTAATATAGGTTAGTATATGAATTATAAAATATTAAAAACATTTTTGTCTTCTTCTTTAAATTGCATATCTTATAAATATGAAAATGTTAACTTTGGTGGTAATACAAATAAAAAAAAAAACTTTTCCAGGTTGTACATTTATCAAAAATAAAATTTATTAGAATCATTAAGATACTTTTCATATTAAAAATGTTCATTTGGAAGAACTAAAATGTTAAAAATACGTTTTTGTTTTTCTTATATTCTAATGCTAACTTATAATTGTTATTACAGTTAAACTTTTTTATGTTATTAGATTTCTTTGTGATGAGTGATACATATGTAATTCGATTACAAAATTCTTTCATTTTTTAAACTTTGAATTTCTTTCCAGGCTCATAGAAATATTTATATTTCCACTGAGAATAGCAATTTAAATACAGTTGAAGATGTTGATTATGATGTTTCGCCTCCTCCTCTGCCACCTCGATCTCGTAACTCTGATGACCTCTCTCCTTCTATTCACTCTGTTTCAAATACCGGTTATAGTGAACTTAATGGAGGAATGGTTAATAGTGATTCCAACTTATCCAGTATGTTACAAAGTAAATCTGATGCAAGTATAAACTCTGATGAAAATGTTGAAAATTCAAACAATAAATCTCGACTTGCTGAGGAAATAGCACAATCAGAAAACTTAACAAGCTTAAAACGCTCTGTTACATCTGGATCAGAAAGGTAATAGACAAATATTTTTTGTTAATTATTAATTCTAATGACCTATTTTAACTTTTTAATTATAGTTTATTATTGGTAGATATTAAATTTAAAATTTTTGCTAATTTTTTTTAGTTTAATTTGAATTTTGTTATCTTCAATTATCCTTCTCAAAGATGTAATATTCATGCTTAAATAATATTGATTCGAAATCTACTGATATACTATTACCTTTCATAAGTTTATGCAAGATTTCAGTAAACAAAACAAATTTTAGATGACTAGTTATTGCTCATTTTAAATTTGAATTTAATTGATATGCTGTATGCTGTAAGTTTGTTGATATGCTGCAATATCGAAAAAAGACAAGGAACTAACCAGTGTTAACAAATAAAGATAAGGAATTTTTTGTACATGATATAGTCTATAATGAAATGGGTTATTAAACCTCTATGGCCATTCTATGAGGCAAATTGCTTTAATATTCATTTTAAGGATTATATTTTATATTTGGTATGGCATATACATGTCCTATACTTTATCTACAATTCAATATGGAATTGTTATCTAAAATTCCATATCTCATACTAGTCATTTGGTATAAAAAAAGTACTTTCTTTTAATGTTATGAGGTACTAAAAATATTTAGCATACTTGAATTACTTATAAAATATTAATGCTCATCATGTTGATCATGTATATGCCAGTTTTAATTAAATTATCACTCTTTTAAATATTTTCATAGAATTAAAGAGAAGTAGAATTTGAAACTTAAATAAAAGCTTTTGTGAGTTTATAAAATATTTAAGCATAAAATCATGTGGATGATAATCAAAGAGCTAAAAGGTTTAAATGTAGATAAGATGTTAAAAGGAAGGGAAAATATTTCAGTTTCAAAAAGAAAAAAATATATATAGCAAAAGTTAAAAATATGAATAAGAAAGAAAAGAAACAAGCTGAGCAATAGAAGAAAAACAGTTAATACAGAGCTATTAAAAAGATTTAAAATTATATATGAATTGACTGGAGGTCCTACTGTCTTATACTCTACCACATAAAACACTAAAAATCCTTGGTAAAGCAGTGAGAAAATTGTTGTAATCATCATTTGATTCCCATGTGAATAGTTGACTAATTGATAACTTAAGTTGATGAATTGGAAAAAAAAAAAAAAAAAAAAAAAAGATTGAAAAGTTGTTTTATTCCATGTGAGTTGTAGCAATAGTAGTTAACTTTATATGCATTCTAACGCTTAATTGTTACAATTCAGTAAAAAATGAATTAAGGAAATGGATTCATGTGGTATTTGTATTAAAACATGATTCTACCAACTGCTATTTAGATAAGGGCTTTTGATTAATTTTTATTAATAAATATGTAGAGTAACAAGACATGGGAATCATTAACTGCTTAAATTTCTAGCATTGAGTATTTACTACTCTCACATACATGTCTATTGATCATGTACACAATTGAATGCATAATAAAATATTTGTCCAACCTAAGAAAAGGATTTAGTGATTTTTTTTCTCTATATTTTATTGTAACATCTATACTTTTAGTTAACACATAAGATTTTTTATTGGTAGAATTTTCTGTATCTTATTTTATCAAATAAGCTAAAAGTAATTTCATTATATTTTTGAACTTGATTATGCAATTATTATTTTAGTTATCAATAATAATTGCATATATATCAATATCTTTATCTCGAAGTATATCAATTATCACAATTGAATTGTTGCGAACATGATCTACAAAAGCATAAATGATACTACTGACTATATTGCTATTTTTGCCTAAGCATTTAAGATTGATTTTCTATGATTTATTGTTACATAAATGATGATAACAAAGGGTACTTTATACTGTCTACCTGTGCATGCAGTAATGAAATGAAGATATCTTCAACTGTTTATATTTTGGCGACAAATCAATGTACCAGCATACTTGTAAAAACGCAACATGTATATTTGTAGAAAACAAAATCCCAAGCAACTACTGCATCATATTATACCACAAATAGCTAGTTCATGGAGACCATTCCTGATTATATTTGTTTAGTTAAAATTATACTATTTTATTGATGTTTATTTTGCAATTGAAAGATCATGCATAAAACATTTTAAACTTTTTTGTGTAATCATAGACACTACAAAACCATGCAAGTGCTTTGGTTGTATCAGGGTATGACATTGAAAAAAAAAGAATTTTTTTTAAGTAATCCTGTATTTTAAATTGTAATACTATTTTTATTAAGTTTTATCTTCTAACATAACTTCTTATTTGATTACAACAGATTTGTAGCATAGATAATCATAATTGTGTTATTTTTATATAACTTTTATACAGCCTTTCAATTGTGTCTTTTTTTTTTTCATTCTTTGTATTTTAATTTTTCATTCCTTGCACAATTAATACAATTGGTATGTGAATATGTCTTATGCGTTTTTGTATTTTAAAATGTTTATGTTCTCTTTATAAATTTAAAGTTTGTATTTTTGTAAATTTAATTTCAGTTGATATTTGGTATTTACTTTCTAAATGCTTAAAATAGTTATTCTAAAAGTTGATTTTTTTTCTTCTTCCCAGCATAACTGAATTGAGAAAACGTACCCGTCAAGAACGAGAAGAAAAAACAGCTTTAATGGTACAAAACATTAAAAAGAAGCAAAAAGAAACAGAATTATGGGAAAAAAGAAGGTCAATTATCAAACTTTCTTTGGGTTTAGTGCTTATAATTGGAATTGGTTACTTTGTGTATAAAAATTATTCTAAAAGTTAAGTTTACTTTCATGTATAAATTGCCATGCATATATAATCTCAAGCTATTTTTGTTACTTAATACAGCATTATTTTTCATCCATAAATGGATAAATATTTTAACTACTTCATAGTTTATAGTAAATTTAAACTAACTTTTCAGTTATTTAAGTCAAACTTGTTCCCTCATATTTGTGAATTATCATACAAAACATCAACTTGATTTAAGTTGAGATGAACAAATCTGTTAAATTTTTCTGGTATTATGTAAATGTCCTTAATAACTTTGTATATTTACTACGAAGTGATTAACTGAAGTAATCACAATTGTATAGTATTTATCTTTGTTGCTTGATGAATGAATTTTTTAAAAATATTAAAATAATGGTCTATATAGCCTATGATTTATATATTATGTTTATTGTGAATACGCAAAATGGTTGATATTACCTGTGATATGTAAGCCTTAAGTATTTTTCATCCTCTCTAAAGTATCTTAACATTTAGATTAAGAATTTAAGTGTTTAACTAGTGAATTTATGAGCAGGGTCACATGTTTTCATCAAAAATTCAGCTAACTATGTATGCCGTTTTATATATTGTTAAATATTTATGTATTTTATTGTTCATGGTATCATAGTGTTTTATATTTAATGCACAGTTGCCTAGAAAAATAGGAAATATTTTGTATACAATCAAGAATTATTTGTTTTGCTATGCAACATTATCATATGTATATTATAGGTGCAATTTGGATTGTATAAATTTTTTAATCATTTAGGAATAAGAGTGATAGCAATTTAAAAGATTATAAAATTTCATGGACGTAAAAGATATCCATATGTATACAGAAGAATGTTTCATTTTTAGAATTTTGGAATGATATAAGATATTAATGCTTAACAAGCAATTGTATTGAGTTCTGGTTATTTACCATAAAAAAAATATCTTAACAATAACTTGAATGGAACTTTGAATATTGTAGACATTAATACATTTTATCGAGACAAAATTTAAAATCAATTGTTGCTATGAAAAAAGTTTGGTTTTGCACTGATCACATTTTAAAACTTGAAATCTAAACATTTAAGATTTTGAATTTTACCACTTCATTTCTATTAGTTTTGAACCTTTTGATTAAATATTTATTCAAAAGGATTTTTTCATACTACTTTCACTATGTGAATAATAATTAACAAAAGTAGGTTTGTTAAAAAATGAATCATGCAAATAATAAGATCAGGCTAACAGGATGGAGAAATATGTAGTCTTAATTTAAAAATATTTTAGTTCATCAATCTTATAAAAAGTATCCTCAAATGTAAATACTTTTTAAACAAGTTCATTTGTGGAGAGTTATTCTTTTTATATTTTAAAATTTTCCTCCTGGATTATTCATTTTGAAATATACCCTATATCAATGAAAATGCCATCTTAAATGTTTTGTTATTCTTTGATATTTTTTTTTTCTTCTTTTTGGTTTGCTCTTGATTTATTTGTTATGAATTAAATTATTATTTATGTTTATTTATTGGTAATTCTCTTTATATGTTGAAATTGTAATTCTTTTGTACATGCATATTAGGAAGAAAATCCGTTTTATTGAGGAATTACTTCAGTATTTACACTTCCAAATCTGAAATTTCTATGTGGGACTTTTAAAATTTACAGAAAATCTGTTATGTATTTTGTAAAGTTGTCTGCTTAGCTTTATTCCTATTATTTTATAAACAAAAAGCGTTTTTGTTTTGTATTAGCCTGGTTAGTACTGGTTCATTGTTAAATTTGCATTAAAAAATTTTATTTTCTACTATCCCGAGAAATTTTTTTTCTTTAAATCATATTCTGGCATCCTTTGAATTTTTTACTTTTAACCATTCCTAAGTGATATAGGTGTCAATTAGTTAACCATTTATAATAATAGTTTATTTAAAATTTTAAATCTATTGTAATTAATGAAGAACTCGTTATTTTCCAACCTTGGTTCCATTATGTTTACTTTTACAGGAAAAACTGACTCGTAAGTTTTTAATTTATTTTCCTTTGTATTCATTTGAAAGTGCTCTTAATTTCTCCCTTTTTTAATGGAATATGCAACTTGCATTAATGCTGTAAAAGGGAATTTTTATCTTGATATATATGTGCAAGTTATGTTCATTGCAAAATATTGTGATTAATTTACTATTCCGTGGATTCTATGCAAAATTTCTGGAAATTATAAATTTTATTGCTTTACTATTCATTGGCTTATTTAAATGAATTGTGTGATATTAGTCGTAAAGTTCATTAACTGGAGGTTTCATTGGATTCATTCTATTTGTAAAATTTTAACACATTTGCATTTGGACATTTGAAGACATTTCTTCAAATTATAAATATTGAAGTGTTGTTAAACAGATATTTACATTAATCTTTTATTGAAGTGGATATTTTTAGGATGATATTTATAATAAATATGCTTGAAAGAAAGTTACTTTACTTATTAGGAAAATGTTGTGTCTGCCCCTAGTTTTTTTAATCATAGATTTTGTTACATTAACACTTATTAATTGATAAGTTGATTCCTAATTTTTATATATATTTTGAAGAAAATGGGAAGTTTGCAAATATTAAAACAATTGGTAAATAATGCAGTAAAAATTATTAATGTTGAATATTTAAAAAACTTGTTTATTCTTAATTGATTTTCATTGCTTATTTATTTCTGAAATGATTAAATAACTGGTTTCCTTTTGCAATTCTAATGCTTTTTGGCATTCTTATACAAAAATTGTATTGCTTCTGTAGAATTGTTAACTTTTTGAAGACTGATATAAAATTGATTGATTTCTTTTTAAGTATATGATTACATCCAGAAATGCATGACTTTTGAGTTTTTAGAAAAAATTTTTTTACATTAAGCCATTTTAAACCTATTCTGTGTATTTAAATTTTATGCTTTTAATGTTTTTTTAAAAAATTTCTTAAGTATTATTCTTGGTTTCCATTTTTCTAAAAAATTCAAGATTTATAGTGAAGTAAAACTAAAAGTGATATTAGTTTTAATATGAAAATTTAAATCTACAGATTTAAGAAGTACATTTATTATGTGCATACAATGACTTTTAATAAATTAAGGCTATAAATTGTATGCTTTAGTTGGAGTCGTAACTGCAGGGTCCTTTAGTATACATTAAAGGTGATCTAATAAAAATTATAATTTAATTATCCAGAGCTCTTTTAGAGGTTTGAATGTTTATCATATACCAAAATTGCTTGATCCACAATAAATTTTCAGTAATCTTAAAATGAACATTATTGTAATTTGTTGAACTGCAAGAATTGCACTATAAAATTGTGAATTTGAGTAACTCGTTTTACAAAAAGTTGGATTTGACTTGCTGTTATCCTTTGCATTGTATAATTGTATTGGATAGGTCCCTAGTTGTAGTTTTACTTTTGTTACAGTGATATTTGTTTTAGCAAAAGTTCTATGACTCGTGAAATTAAACATAATTCACTAAATTACTTTAAATGTGTAAAATAAGGATTTTTTTAATTGCTACTCTCTGTTGGAAACACTGTGTTAAAAAGTTTCATTTATAATGAAATCTGTTGTTAAAATCATTTTAGGGTGCAATTTATTACAATAATTGAGTTGTTTGTAAATGAGTACTTTTGAAGTGATGTTATTTGATCTGATGAATTAGAATTGTCATAATTTAAATATCTTCACTTATACATGTTTCCAGACTTCACCAAATTTTTTCTGCATAAGTTATCTATGTTGATTTTCTAAAATAGTTTTAAAACGATGAGTTTAAAGTTCCTTCGGTACTTGACAAATATTTATATGCAATCTTGTTTGAGATATATGATTTTAAAATATCTATTGCATTGCAACATTTGTTATTTGTGGAAAACTACTTGTAAAACTGAATATAAGAATATATTTTTATAATTGAATTTACAGTTTATTTTAATTTAGCCATCATGAAGTGTATCAAGTAGTAAAATTTATTAAACTAAATTTATGCCTTAAAAGTTACATTAATAAGAAGTTGTAGTTATTTTCTTTTTGACAGGTTGAAAAGGAAAAGAAGAAAGTAGGGTATCCATTGGACGAAACTGAGCTGATTATTTTCGAGTAATATAAAATTCTGGTGATTGTATTGTAAATTTTAACACGTACAACTTATAATGTATGCAATAACTTTTCAATAAAAGTTTGTAATTTTGTCAGACCTTATTTTGAAATTTTATCTTTCTCCCATATAATATATCACAGATGTAAATTTTAGTTTGCAAATTAATTTTAGTTCACTAATTTTCACCACTGTCTTTGAGCAATAAGTAGTAATATGATTTTGATTCTTACCATTATCAGGTTTAAACTGGTGGTATTTAAAAACAAAAAAAAGTTTTCATATTTTAACATTCAAAGTTTTCTAATATTTATGCATGAATAAACACAAATTTTGGGGAGATGAAATGAAAATAAGTTAGAAAACAAAATTCCTTTTTCTCAGGGTTTTAAAATGTAAAATTTTGTTAACTAATTATTCGAAAAGAATTCAATATGGGAAAATTTGAATTCTGTATCTACTATATAAACTCACTAACAAATTTTGTGAGAAAAAATATCACCGATTTAAGTGACTATTTTATATGGAAACTTTGCTTAAATTATTTTAACAATTTTCTGTAAAGAACTTAGACAAATAAGTAAATGTGTAATTTTCAATTTATGCTGATGTGTTTATTATTTCCGATAATGATGTGCACTTTTTAACTGGACAAATGGTTTCTGTGGATGAACTTCACATAATATTGTTTCTATAAAAATTAGAATACCTTTGAAGATTTCTTAATCTATCAAAGTGTTTACATCAGTCATTTTCTTTTATGTTTATTATTTTTAGTAAACTTTCAACTATTTTTTATATAATAAAAACAACACATTTTTTATCCATGGCTATTCTACGAGGATATGGAAACATTCACTGATTTACATACGATTATTTTCCTGAAAATAAGATAAAAGTTTATAAACTTCATATTCCATCTTTCAAAAGATATAGTTTGCAGATTACATGCATACACTTAAAAACATTTTGCTGTAGGGATACCTGAAACCTATTTGTTGTGTGGTTGGAAGATGGTACCTGCCACTATTCCAATAGAGATGGAATTTTTTCACTATGGAGATCACATTCCTATGAAAAAAGTTGTGTCTAACCTAACTGGTAGTTTTTCATTTTATTCTTGAGTGCATATCTCAAAATGCATTAAACCAAAATTTCTGTGAATGTGATGGCTAGGGACTTGTATATTGAGGCATTTTTTTTTTTTTTAATACTCGCCTTCTCTCTATATGTATATGGAAAAAGAAAAACAATTAAAATATTAGTGGAATTGAATATTTTAATCAGAAATTCAAATTGAATAAAATTCCCCGATTTCTCCATTCTGTTACAATATCTGTGCAGCTGGCTTTTTTCATGCAAAATTAAAGTTATTCAAATTATCAGATTCCAAAAATAAAAATTGTTCATTTACAATCAACCAATAAAAGCATTTAAATGACATGGTTTTCAAGAAAAAAAATTTTCTTCAATATATATTGCAATACAAGAAGCACTAAATTCTTTGATTTAGTATTTATTTACAATGCATTGAACAGAATAGACATTTAATGTCTTATAGAACAGTTAAATGAAATAAAAAATTTTTGAATCTATTAGAATGAAAATTTAATAACATTATGATTTAAAATTAAAAAAACAATTAGTACCCTTTGGTATGCATAATTTCCCATTTTAAAAACTATACAATTTTTTAACCGCAATTTAATACTTCATATAATAGTTAAAACATAATATATATATATATATATTATGTTTTAGCTATTATAAGTTTCTTAGCAATGAAACTATTCATTTTTTTTTTTTTTTTTTATTCGTAGCTGTGTTTTTAAGTGACCTTAAATACAAGCTCTTTATCTAATTTTAGCCAGAGAATGTATTCCTTTTGCAGGTTTTAACAATCGTGTTTTCTCTGCAAGTCAGAATTTCTAAACTCATTTCTTATCATGCATCTCTGAATATCTTTTCTAAATTTAATAATATGCGATGAATAACCTTGAGTCTATTATACTTCAATACTGCCATTTTTCAAAGAATTGTTAACTTTCTGTCCATTCTCTTTTCAACTACATTACATGATATTTTACCAATCTACAATTCACAAAATTTAGTCTGAAGCTTGTTTCTAACTTTTTTTTTTTTTTTTTTTATGCAATGATTCAAAGATAACCTTATAATGCAAAAATTTGTACATCTGGTAGCTATGGGCATGACTTGCATCACTAACTATTTTTAAAAATTATTGAAATTATACATTTCATTAACTAAAAATATTTTTTAGCTTAAACTAGGTGGACTACATTATTTATAGAAATTCATACAATTTCTTATAAAAGTAGAATTTTAAAACAGTGATGCATTATTATAAGGATTGGCATAATTCCAATGATTATATTATAAAAGAATCCGAAATTTAAAGGAAAAAAAAGTGGAAATGCAATATCTTTATTTTTTCAACAAATTAAACACAAACTTTTAGAGAATAATAATACTAACAACTATTACAAGAACAGTAAATGCAGCAAATGCAATAGATAATTTAATAATAAAAGAGACCATACAAAGCATAAACAAGAACTTGCTTTTAAAAAATCAAAACTTTTGGCTTTATAAAGTCAACATGTGAAGGGCCATACAAGAAAAAGTTGAGCAGCACACCAGAATATTTTTAAAATAAAAAGTGTACTTGATACAATATTTTTAATAGAGCATACTATATATTTCAAAAACTTAAAATTGATTAAAATATGAAAAAATATTAAAAAGGCATGTTTAAAAGACAATTATATCTGTGAAGCCAAATTTCATAACATACATTCAATTCTTATGTTGATGAAACAAAAATAAGCAGCATTTATAAAGAAGATGTTTTGTTCTTTTATTGCATATGAGTATTTCTCAGTAAATAAATTTACTGATCAATTTCTAAAAGTTAATAAATAAAAATTTGTTGACATTAAATTACACAGATTATGACAGGGCATTTTTCCCAATTCAAATTTTTATATTCCCAAGTAATTCAGAATTAACACAATATAATCTTTAATAAACCTAAAATGAAGTAAAACACACAAGATGAAAGACAATGAATTAAGTTAAGGAAAATGGAATGGAAATTACACAAGATATGAGTATTTTAATTACTGTTCTCCAAACTGATTATGTCCAGTGAGTTTGGCATGAGCTCTCATTTCATCTTGTCCACGTAAACTAACATTGCAAATCCCACATGTTACACTAAAGTTAGCAATATCAGTGTACTGGCGACTTGCTCTGGCCTCTCTAGCGATTTCCATAGCCATTTCCAGTGGTCCCGGATCATTTGAAGGAAACAAAGCTTGAATATGACCCTCACATTCCATAACCAAGGGATCATAATGAACACCATCATATATAAGAAATATTCTATTTTGATAATCTTCACTTTCTCCAAAGCGAAGAGTTATCAAACTTGAAGTATCAATCACAACAATTTCCACTTTATAACGACCACTTACAATTGACAATTCAATAGCTCCACCCCAATGAACAGGATCTTGAATCCATTCACAGTAATCTGAATTATTTTTTCCGAGAAATGCAAAATTGTACTTTTCTAAATTGTTTTCAACAACCCCAGCAATTATACGTCGCAACTCTTGATTATTATTTATTATTTCACCTGTGAAAGAAAGAATATAACGAACACTGGCAAAAAGACATGAGTTGTCAGATGGTACAACATGTCTTATCATTATTCCAGATTGATTTCTTATTATGTCATCAACTGAATTTCTAGCTGCTTCAATGTTCAGTTCTTGTATTTGGCAAGGAATATTTTCAGGTTCTTTCCGCTTTCTAACAATCAAAGTATCTCCAGAATTAATATTTAATTCGTGTAACTTCATGCTATTTCTTTCAATATTTAAAGCTCTTGGTGGATAAGAAGAAGAATTTAAGAAATCCATGGTTCCAGCCTCGATCTGTGACAGCCTTGCCAAACTAAATTTTAGGTCTTCAACAGTGCTATCTGAATTTAGATCGGTTAAGGTAAATCTACCCTTTTCAGTGGTGCATTTGAGAACAAAGTTGTAGGAGGCCATATTTCCTAAAAGCAAGAAAATAAAGAATTCATAGCAAACAGCAAAGCAGTTTATAAGACAGTTAAGCAGATTTCACTATACTTTTTTAAAACATACAACACATTTTTTTCCGGCCCAAAATAAATAAATGTACACAATTTATCAAATGACTAACAATGGCAAATATCTTGCATGAACCCAGAGAAAAATCTAAACGGGAGGGAATTCAGGAATATTTGCTCAAGAATAAGGAACCCAGGCATTATTCACAATTTTAGACCAGGTGTTACAATAGGAATTTTTACAGAGAAAGATTTTTACAATCTGGGAAATCAGACCAGGGGTAAATTCATTAAATTTAACAGTATTTCTGCTTTTCTGTATACATTTCAGCACATTTTTTTAAGAAATTCACTTCTTTTTCCAAATGCCTTAAAATTCTGCATACTTTTCCCAACTGCTTAATCACATAATGCAATGAACATGTGAATCTAATGTATATTTGATCATGATGTCAATGAAAAGAAAACTTGGAATGTCATAAAAAGGTGGGAAGGATTTGCATACAAAGACTAGGGAAAAACAAAGCATCAGTGAGGCTACCTAAATAAAAATGACATTGGCAATACTTGTTTAAACTAAAATTATGAATTTATTAATAATACTTTTCATTTCAGCACTTCCCCCTCCCCCCCCATAAAATCCCTTTTCTTGCTTAAAATTTTGTTGCAAGAGAATTTACAGAGATACAATTGTAGGGTAGCATTTTAATAGGAGTTTCAAGCCATTGTTTGACACCAACTTGGAGATGAAAAATAATTATCAAATTCCAGGATCCCCTAAACTGATTTAGAAATACAGCTAGGGGAAGATAGGGATAGTTAAGCCCTTTTTTATATATTTTTTTACAGCAAAATGAAATATTTGAATGAAAATATATTTCTCTTCTAAAATTAACTTTCAATTTTCTCAAAATAACTTTCAGTTTAACTATTTTCTTCTTTTAATCAATTTTTACTTTTTGATTTATATGGTAGCTCAAGTATACTACACATGGAGATACATTGAACTATTGTGAAGGGACGATTGGGCTAACACTTAAAAACAAAAATTTTCTTTTGATTGCTCAATATAGTTCTTAAGATGTTAAATATCTTCTCTACAGCAGAGCAACAGGTTAACCTTGTTAGTTGCCTGTGGAAAAAGCTTCACTAAGTTCATTTTTGAAGTATATAAAAGAAATACAATATTAATTACTATAATTCATTCATAATGAATTAATAATAAGCTAATAATATCACAGAAATGTCAACTGAATTTCAGATAAATCGAAATTGTAGATGCGTACGAATATGTTTTACATCGCGTAGTGATACATTCCTTTTTCGTTCGTGGAATGTCAATATTGTTACATATATTGTTTAAGAAAAAAAAAAAAAAAAATTTCTCCCTTTCGTCTTTTATTTATTTTAGCTTTTCAATTTTATCTTTTTCAAAATGGAAAATTTTTTTTATTTTAACTTTGAGACAGGTCACTGCATTTAAATATAATTTAATAATAAAATAATATATATATATATATATATATCATGTCTGCCTACATTTGATTTAAAGACAGCAGATTTCGAGACAGAGATGTTCTCTTTTTATGAAATAGTGATGTCAGACCAACGCTCTACACTCATATTAGACTGCGACATACGGTTTAAAGTGGATTCCAAACCATTACAAACATCCATGGCACCGCCGGGACTCGAACCCGAAACCTGTTGCACCGAGCGCCAGATATATAAATATAGTTGCATTTATAACAATGTATCTACATAATTATGTATGGTTATATCTTAAATTTCATAAGTTTTTTAATATGTATTTTAGAATTTTAGATTTTATATTTATTTATTTTAATAATAATAATAATAAAAAAAAAGGATAATAAGTGTACAATTATCAAGGTTGATTTAGAACGTATTTCATATTTTCAATATTTCTGGAAAAACATGAGTTCTGGATGGTTTATTTTGTCTGCTCAGCAACCACTCACTTTTATTTTGATGTTGGAGAAGCGTTGCTTTAGGTCAATGCCCATTCAAATATATATATATATATATATATATAATTAATATAAAAGGCAATAGATATAAAATAAGAGTAAGTTAAAGAATCAAAAAGAATTGAGGATTTAAAAATAAAAATATTTATTTGTAATGATAAAAAAATATAATATATATATATAAATAGGAGGCTCCCACCATCAGATGGGGCTTTCAGTAATGGTACTTTAGGAGAAGAAACGAGGAGAAAACAATGTATGTTGAGAACAGTACGCGGTCTTTTTCTATTTTTAAAAAAAAAAAAAATGTGATAACTGGGAAGAGATTTTATAAACCGAATTACGAGTGTGAGGAAGATTATTGTAGAAATTTTAAGTATGAATTGGCGAATGTTTGTGAGGGTAAGCGATTGCCTAATATCCTGATTCCTGAAATACCAAGGTGAGTTGGTAATCATCCAAAGGATTTTGTTTTCACGCCTTTGAATGATTTCCAAGTTACCTTTTGCTGCAGAGCCCCAAACTGGACTTGCATAATGTAATACATGCAAATAAGCAGTTTGTTATGTAGTGACAGGTTAACATTTAACAAATTAGAGGATAAAACATGGGATAGATTTATTAAATTTATTTCGAAGGTTTTTAATATGCTGAGAGGATAATTATAAAGTATTAAATTAAATTTATAAATTAATGAATGGGATTTAAGCTGAGCAAAGGCTCTGAAATGATTGTAAATATTACGAAAATAATTAAAAGAAATCGTTTATAAAATAAAAGCTATTTTCTGGGCAAACTTAATTCTTTGCGCAATCTGATTAGTTGGAAGAGGGATAGAAAGTGGGAGGTCAGGAAAAGGCGGGGGAGAATGAAACTGGTTCTTTTCCCCTTTCAAAATCTGGGAGTGGAGATCCGCTTTGCGCTTTGTTTAACTATTTTCAGTAAGGGGAGAGTTGAGTCATAAAAGATGTCACAACTATATCCTGCTACTCTGTGAACGCACGGGGGTACTGAATTGCCAACTTGACAGGAAATTCTCTTTCCTTTGAAAATAAGAAAATAATTAATAAAGGTAAATTGAATGAATAAATTTTACTTGAATTTAGAACTCCTTTACGACAAATATGAATGAAAACGATTGAAGTTTAAAATATATCAATTTAATACAACATTACACATCATCACAACATTACACATCATCAATAAAATAAATCAACTACCTTTCATTTATCTTGAAAAATGTATAAAATTTTGTATTATGTTTTCCTAAAGTTAAATGGAAAAAAAAAAAATTAATTTACTTAGGCGCTGAAAGATAAAAGAAATTTCTTCAGTAAAAATGTTAACTCGATTTCATATTACTATTCTTAATTTACATTCTTTCTTTTTTTTTTTTTTTTTTTTTTCCAACAAAATAAACCAAAATAGACCCGTATTAATTGACCATTGGAGGGACCTATTCTAGTTTTATTTTCAGCGTTTCTATTGCTTATTTTTTTTAATTTTTCATATTCTTTCTTATATGAAAGAATAATGAAAATATCACATTTGGGAAGGGAAAAAAAAAAAACTTTTGGAAATTTTTTTTTATTTGTTCAGTTTTATTTTAGTTTTTAATCCATTATAATTTGTTGTGTTTTAATTTAGCTCTCAAAGCATATATCTATCTAATCACACTATGAAATTTAATTTAATGACTTTTTGACTTATTTTAAATTATTTAATTTATTTATTTAAACAATAAAAATAATAAGTAAGTGTTCAAAATATTAGTCAATTAATAAGTTAGATATAGAACTTTGGTATTTCATGGAAAAGTAAAATTGTTAGGAAAATAGTAATAAAAAAAATTCTCTTTTAATATTTTGAAAACTTTACGTTCATGTTTTCATGGCACATTTTTTAAAAAATTTAAAAAAGCTCTTAAATAAAAAAAAGAAGAAGCACAAATGAATCATATGTTTTAAAAATATTAATTAAATACATGTTTTAAGAGTATTGAAAGTTAAAATTTTTTGAAACTTTAGACTTTAAAATACGCATCTGAATAAATATATTTATTTATTTTAATTAATTTATTTATTTAAGGGTTTTTTTTAAAAAAATATTTGCATCAGGGTTTTTTAATGGCGTTTTAATTAAAGTGATAAAAAATAAAGTTTTAATATAATTCCTCAAATTGTATAACTATATTCACATTTTAAGCAAGTTGAAGAAAATTCAGACGACTTAAAGAAGCAGAATTTCTGTATCTGATTTTTACAAAATAATGATACTAGTAAAATTTACTTAACTTTACAAATTATTTAAATTTTTTCGCATGAAATCACTTTCGAACTTTCCTACGTTCCAAAGAAATCAATGACAATGAAATTAAAGAACGCGTAGTCAGTGGCATAACTATACCATCTGAGGTCCGTAGTACATTTTCGAATTGGGGTCCCCTCAATGCAATATATAACTACCTAAAATACGTATTATTTTTGTTTGATACTATAAACTTTTAATTTAAAGGATGTTAAATTAAAATTACAGATAATTTGGGTAAAAACTTCAAGTATTAAAATTTCTTTTTGCTGGGTTTCTGATCAGAAAAAAAAAAATGTCGATGACAGCATCAAAGTTCAAGTTTCAGGCCCTGGAATGTTTGATAGATTCCCTAAAAAATTAATTTAAAAATGTCCCAGTGGCACATGGGTAGCAGCGGTAATTCCCACTTTTCATTTTATAAGTACCTATTCACAAACCAGAAATCGTGGAAGGCCCTAGCATCGGGATTACACTTGCGTAAATATTTCTATTACTACCAGATGTGATACATTTTTCATACAAATGAATACATTCAAAATCTTGGTACAATTTTTTTTAATTTATCACTTTAATAACTTAAGTTTATTAAATATAGGATTAAAAAATTTTACTCTATTTTGTAATAATAAATGTCAGACCTTTCCTGTACTCATAGCCTCTCTCCTCGGGCCGGCGCCTGTGGAAATTAGCCCGTCTTGCCACATTAAATTAAAAATTAGCCTGCCTTGTATAAATTGAATGAAAACCAAATAATGAATAAAAATATTAAATGCGATTTCTAAAACATAAACAATAAGCAAATGTACATAATTATGAAGTTAATTTTATTTTCTTCTCTTAATCGCTATCAGAAATTGAAGTTTTTATTTAACAAAAAAATAAAGCTATGATTAGAACATTTTTGAGAATTTTGGTTGTACACCGGATTAAAAACTACCGAAGAAAATATATATATATATATATGTGTGTGTGTGTAGATATGTCTCATCAATATATTTTTACATTTCCAAAATGTTAAAGTGATCCCCATAAAATTTAATTCATTTAACATTTAAATGATTAACATTTAAAAAAATTACGGTATTTAAATTTATTGTCTTTTAGCTTTAATAACCTTTCTTATTTAAATTTTTTTGTTTTGTTTTTATATAACTGAAAGACTTTGAAAATAGTTTTTAAAAATTGTTTGTTTAACAAATAATAAAATATTTTTTTTGGTGCAGTCGTTATAAGCATATGAAAAAGTATTTTAAGAAAGATTGAAAGTTATGTTGGATATCTTTTTTTTTTTTTTCCCACAATAACATTTCCTATCACAATTGTGATTTTTCACATGATTTGCTTTAAAATAGTGTGATTCAAAATTTGCAATTTACCATTTTTATGCAAGATATTTATGTATGTTTAACAAGTTGTCATTTTATTCATAAGAATTTCCCTATCAAAAATCGGTTTTTTTTTTTTTTTTTTTTTTTTTTTTTTTTTTTTTTAATCTTTTAAGTTTTGCAGCACTAATGATTGTATTTGGAAATTTAAATCAAATATTCTGTTAATTTACTGTAATTTTTATTGGTGATAATAAAATTGACAGTGAAACGAATTAATTTGAAAATTCTTAGGAAAAATAGGCTTTGTAGCAAGTACTAAAATTTTCAAATAGCTTTAATTTTGCTGATTTCATTGACAGAAATGTCTTCATATTATGAAAAGAATTAATAATTATTACTGTGTTTTATATATGTACATATATTATTCTGTTATAACTCTTCTTAGCACATTCAAATCTTTCTACACTTTATTTTTCTTTACATTTCCTTCTTCCTATTTAGTGAAACATGGCTTTAGTGCGGTCACAAATATGTTTAAAAGAAAGAAAGAAATCGACTGAAAACAGCAAATTGTGGTTTAAGAATATTGCTAACATAAATAGAGCCAAGGATTAATTCATTGATATCAGTTCATCATATTCGTTATTTTTATTTTTCTATTATCCTCCATTATTTTAATTTTCTGTGAGTAATGCAAATGTAACAATGGTTGTTCTTAATAAAATTTTTTTATAATTTCAAGCTTCAAGGTGTCTTATTTCCAATATCTTTATTACCGATAATGTTATAGGTATTGTTTTAGAGAGAGGGGCTTTTCGTTTCCCTAATCACTTTTTTTATGTTCTTGGTCAGTTTTTCGTTTTCTGTACTACTTTCAACATGTCGTATTGGTTTATTATTATTTTTTTAAATTTCTTTCACGAGCTATTCTTAATGGTTGGTTTAAAATTTGTGTGTGTTTTTTTTTTTTTTTTTTTCTTAAATTTCTTTCAGATGCTTTTTTATAAAATCGTTTGGAATTCTATAGTTTTTATTTAATCTGCTTCTTTTATTTATTTATTTATTTTCAATTTTTAACAATAACTGCTGAACATAATTTATTGCCTGAATATAATTTTTTGATACTTTTTTTTTTTTTCTTTTTTGGCTTCAGATTTCTGTTATGCGTTTTATTCTTACATAAATTCTAAATTTTATGGGTAACCTGTATATCGGTCAAGCCGATTTTTTAAATTCTAAACATGTATTAGTGAAAGCAGGCGATTCTACAAATATTAGTTTCTAATACGATTAGTGTTTTTTAGTTATGAACATATATTCAATGTTTTGTTGGTGATTAAAATGTTCTTACCACAATAAAACCAGATTACTTACTCCGGCTTTTGAAGAACACATTTTCGGATAAAGATTTCAAGCATAATCTACTTATAAAATGCATTAATGATATTCTTTATCAGTGAATATTTTTATTATATTCTAAACCTCGTGTCTTTTCTTTTTTAAATAGTATAAATGCTTTGAAACTTTTCGACAACATAATAAGAAAAAAAAAAAAAAATAATAATAATAATAATAATAAAAATAATAGTAATAATAAAAAGTAATATGTTTCTTCGTCTCGAATATTGTGAAATTGAATTTTTCAGAACAAAACTTGCTGCAGAAATAATTACAATTTGATATTAGACACATGAATGTTAGAAATAGATTTTTTGAAACAATTTTGTTTCGAGAAAAAAATGCTCTTTTGTACTAAGTTACATTTCCTCTACTAAAATTCTATGATTCATTTTGTTTTATACTTCTCCTTTTTCAGGTTATCTGGAATAAAAAGTGTTATAGGATTTTATTCTTGAAAATGTGAATAAATAAATTGGAAATTCATATTTGTTGATTTTAAAGCTGTGCGATAAATAATAAAAAACAAATCCTCAAATTTTTTTTTTAACGAAACTTTGTACGGTTTTGGAAAATCAAAATATTTGTTATACGGAGTACTTTTTCTCAGAAAATCAGCATTTTATAAATCCAAACATATAAACCATGGTTTATATAATTGATTCATATTATTCAAGCCACTTTTTTTTTTCTCTAAATAATGTCTTAAATTTTATTAACAATATAGGATTAATCGAAATCTTAAAGATTAGGTTATGAATTCTTCAGGTTTCTTCTTGATATTTTCCCGCCTTTCCCCTCCTATCTGATCTAGTAGAATTCTTCGAAAAATTCTCAAAACTGCTCAGTGAACAACTTGTATTTGAAGAACCACGAGGAGACAAGGCTGTGGTTGAAATTCACGGAAAAAGTCGGGGGTGAAGATCTCCTCACTGTATATTTTTTAGTGAAAAAAATATATTTGTTAAATTTAAGTTTTTTCTTTTTTCTAAGTTTGATAATTAGAGATCGTATAGTCAAAAAAAGAGAACAGAGTAAACATGATGCAGTGTCACGATGAACACTTTTGATATATGATGCATTCCCAGTTTCTATCAGTTGAATAAAAATATATATCTATCAATTGAGTAAATATTCTGTATTTAGGAAACAATAGCAGAACATAAAAAAAATAACACAGAATAAGCATGAAAAACACAATGGAAATAAATCAAATGAAAGTGTTAAAAAATTGAGTTTAAAAAAATATATTACAAAAATGAATTTAAATGTCAGTGCAAATTATGTATAGAAATAGCGTCAAATGAAAATCAAAATAAGGCAGAAAAATTTACAAAACGGAAAAAGCTTAATTTTAATAAAATGCTTCAGAGAACTATTTTTTAAAGCGGAAACACATAACCACTCGGATATTTTACACTCATATAATTACGTCATCTAAGGAACTTTTTTTTTTGTGCGGAGGCATCTAACCAAAGCACACATCAACAATCAAACTTGGCACCATAAACAACATTTGGTTCGCATTAGGGTAGTAAGCAATCGCCGCCTATCGCTGTTGGCGTTGACTGTGGAAGATACAGTTCGACCTGTCCCCACAACGAATAAACTCGTAACTAGCTACTTTCGGTTAAGCACAGATGTAGCTACAAAGAATTTAAGATCATTAATAAAAACATAATCATAAACTTCATCTTTCCTCATTGAAGTTCTTTTCTTTGTAACTAGGTAGCGCTGAAAAATGTATAGTTCTGCTGGGTACTATTATAATATTCTTAAAAACTCCAGAGAAGCTTATTCAAGAGATACATTCTGCAGATGAGAAGAATAAAAGTAGACTTAATGTGACATTTGTTTATCGAAGTAATAAATGATTATTAAGAGTATTAAAAATTCATACAATTGCTTACAACTGGATTTGTAACGTGGAATTCAATCCTGGAGGGATCCTATCCCTAAAAGAACCAATGAAAAGTGTGACGTCACGTTATTCTAATCCGCATTCTTGAAAACCACTTAAACCATTATGTGATTGCCATTGTTTTGTTTTTATACAATTTTAAACTATCGCCAATGACAACTTCCTATATATATATATAACAACTTCATTCATTTACTTGTATTTGTCAATAAAAATGTAATATTCAAAAAAAAAAAAAAAAAAAAAAATTATTTGAATAGTTGCATTTTAATAAAATGATTCGTAATTGAATTGAATATTGAAGGATATTTGAACAACTCTATTATTTTCTAAATTATTTAATGCTTATTTATTAACTTTATATAAATAAATTACAATTCATCGGTGGATGTTTGAAATTTCTTACAGAAACTATGCATAATAGGTAAGGTGCAATAGGTAAAAATGCACTTTAGTGGCCGCTGTTTTTGTTTTTGATGATTTTTGTATGGCGCCAACTTTGCACCAAACAACGGGGCGTGTTTTTAACAGAAGTGTAACCCTGCTGTGCAAGTAGCTCGATTTGGCAAAGCAAAATTCCAATAAAAACGAAGAATTATTAAAGGGAAAAAAACCTCAGTGTTTTTATAAAAGAAAACATGTTGAAAACGACAATTCACGACAGTGGAGTTTTCATTGATCTCCGTGTAACATACACTGGCCTCCAAAAGTTAAGGAACAACCATTTTTTTGCGCCTAATTTGCAAATGAATGAATATAGAAACAAAATCCAAATTTGGATGACATGTGCACAAAACAGTTATGTATTGACTGCGACATAGAAGTTTACATAAGAAAAACGCAAAAATGATTTACAAAAAAAAAAAAAAAAAGCAATCTCGCTGGAAAAGTCCATTCTTGGAAAAAATAATAATCACAGTTTTATGTGGTAAAATGTCATAGAAATATAACAAAAATGAGTTTTAATAAGGGATATGCCCACCCCTAGCTTGAATGCATTGGCGACATCTACTTTCCATGCTGTCAATTAAGTTATCAGTTACTGAAATGGGAAGCGAAAATCAGACACGGAGAAAGCTTTGTTACAGCTCTCCTAAAGACCTTGTGGGAGGACTTAAAGCAGCAACCAGTCTACCAGGATAGTCCCAAAGATGCTCTATCAGATACAGGTCCGGAAATCGAACTGGCAATTTCATTCGCTCCAAACCAAGACCCTCAAGATATACCTCAACAACTATAGCTCGGTGATATTGTGCATTATCATCCATCACAATGAAAAAATTAACAATTGCAGCGGCATATGGGAGGGATCAAGGATATGGATCAAGGATCTCATCCCGATATCTCAAACCAGTCACAGTTCCTCCCTGGAACACATACAGGTCAGTGTGACCACCGAGTGAGATCCCAACCCAAAACATTATTCCACCACCTCGGTAACTGTGTCTTTCAACAGTTTTGGATTGATGGTATCTGGTGTTTTGTTCCCTCCAGATCAGCAGACGTCCTGAATCACTGTCCAGTGTGAATCTAGACTCGTCTGTAAAGAGTACAACGGCCCATCACTATCTGGTCTAGGAAGCGCGTTCTCTTGTCCAAGATAAGCGGGCCCTTCTCTGTCGTCCGTTGAGGGGGACAATCACAACTGGTCGCCTTGCATAGAGACCTGAATTTGGAAGATGCCTTTACACCGTACTAGCGGATATTCTCCCTGATGCTACAGAGTGGTCTGCAACAAGTTGCAGCGCAGAAATGCTTCTTCTTCGGGCCGAAAGAGCTATAAAATGGTCTTCTGGAGGAGTTGTAGCTCGTGGTAGACCTGGAACATGGCTTAAGAGAAGGCTTAAAAATTATTTCTTTTGATGGTAAGTAGATTATATAATCAGTATCAGCTTAATTTGGGTGACCTCGCTCCTCCATGGCTCGATCTATCCCAAGTTTTACCATACCATACAAGTTTTACCATACTTTTCCGACAGCTCCATTTATCGTAAAGCTGCGCGCTCCTCCCTGACTTACAACATATTGTTGATTTTTTTGGAGATTAGTTCTATCCTCGATCCTAAAAGAGGAGTGTCATTCGGAATAAAGGTGTTATTGTTACTGTTAGCTTATGTGGATTACGCAAATTATGAAAAGGTATAAAATCCATTTGCATGGATCACGTGAACTAACATTCTGAAAATAACTTTAAGAGTGTGATAAATGCATTTTTCTGTAAAATTTATAACTTAAAATCCAATTTTAGCCTAGTTCGGTGATAAAATAAAAATATTGAATATTAGAAACGTTTATTTACGCTTTTTTTTACATATTTGCAATAATTCGTTACATTTCTTATTGTTCGTTGCAGTTTTTTTTTGTTTCATAAACTCTCAGTATCGTCTCTTATTTATGTATTTTTTAAATTCTGACTACTAACGGTAACTACTACGGTTCTGACTACCTAATGTGTAGTACAATAAACAAGTACATTTAACTTTTTAAGCTATTACACGAAACGTACAATTTATAAGCTACTACACGAAACATGCAATTTTTAAGCTTCTGCACGAAACGTACAATTTTTAACCTACTGCACAAAACTACTTGTTAAAATATTGACGGTAAACGAAAAAAATTTGTTTAGTTTTCGTATGTACAGAGAGAAACGTCATCCAGTATGGTCAATGGCAACGGGCATATATTTTTCGGCGTACCTTAACAACCGATAAAATTGCTACATTATAAGCAATATTAAAAATTTTAATAAAAATGCTATTGCATGGTTACTGTATAAATAATCATAGCATTAAAAATCATTCAAAGAAAAAAATAGGAATTATATTTCAAAGTTAAGATTAAGAAGTATTAAAAAATTGATGAAAAAGCGTTGTTTCAGTTGTTAACTCAATTATTCCACTACTCTGATAATTCATTGAAAGAATGAGAAATGTTATGGGGATTATACAGAATGCCTGTTTAAAACTTCAAAAATTTATTACAAAGACAAATGAAAATACAAATAAGGGAAAATTATTACAAAATGAGACGTATATGTTTAATTTTTTTTGCCTAATTTAATTACATTTAATACATCTCTATATAGAAACCATGAGTTACTTGAAGCACATCAATATGGTATTCGTTTTCTTTCCATGTTCGCTGTAATATACATTCATCAATGGTGGCAATACCATTCATGATACTCTTCTTTAGAATGAGCCAATAAAGAAGAAAATATTACCTGACAACCAAAAAGTGATGCAAATTCTTATAAAGGAAATTTAGAAGGAATCTAACGATATTTAAAAGAAAACGAATCAAGTCAGATTAGGTGAAAATTTTTTAAATGATGTATTACATTTTCTAGAGAATATGTAATTTTATAACAAGGCTGGGATATCTTATATCATGCAGCTCGCGTCGTATTTGCTCTATGAGCAATTACATTAATTGTAAAACCTTCAGATATCAAATTTCTTAAGAATTATTGAATTATCTATTCAACAAGTAGCTTTCTGTTTTATATTCATTTTAATATTAAGCTTTTTGTTTTATATGTAGTTTGAGACATTTTAAATTAATGCTTTTCAACAGCTACTGTAGGGAATAATCGTCAGTATTGCGGCTTCAGTCTTTTTTTTTTTTTTTTTTTAAATCTAATCACACGGTGGGGAAAAAAAAAAAAAAGGATTCGAAACTTAAATATTAAACGTCATAGAATTTTCCATTTTCCACTGCGTCGACTGAGTGGTTTGCAGTCTCAAATTTGTCACCAGCAATGAAAACAGAATTAGGAGAAAAGATTTAAAATGAAATGAATCAAAACTCAATTATAGTATATATTTCCGAATACAATTTTTTTCTGAGTTTTATTTGGTGCAGCAAGTGTTTTCTTCAACGATTGGAATAGTAAGTATTGAACTTATTGTAGTGTACAATTTATTTCGGTATGGAAGCATGTTGTTAAATATGAATTTCTAATGTCAAAAGGGATAAAAAAAAAATTAAATGTTATTTACCATTTATTGAACATTTATGCCTTTATATTGAAGATAAACGCAGATTTTCTGATTACATGTACCAAGTTGTCAGTCTGTTAAATGCATTGCACAATTTAATCATTAACTTGTAGTATATATTTTCTTTCATTTTGCTACATTTCTCGAGTACGGAAGTTTTTCCTAAAATTTGATTTCATGTCCCATTTAAAGATTCCAAATAATAAGTTTAGGAATTCAATATATAAACTCGCTGGACTCAAAGCTCTAGATGTAATTTAGTAAGCTGAGAATATAGCACTTTAAAGGATATTATGATTTAATGTTTGACCTGATTTCACTAATAATTTTAATTCTTTATTTCTAAAAATATGACTAATTTTCAGGTTCTATCCTAAAAACAACTGGAGGAAAAACTTGGTTTGTTCTCGCCTTCAATACTTCGCCTTAAAATTTTAAATAAAAAAAATGGCTGACATGGTAAACTCAAGTTTGAACCCTCTTGCGAGCAGTTTTATTCCTTCTGTTAAAAACGAACCTTTATCGAAAAAGCACTATAAAAAAATCGCAATGAAACTTTTTCAAGATTATATGGATGAAAAGAAAGCTCATGGCGAGAAAATATTCACAAAACAAGAGATAATAAACATTTTAGAAAAAATATTTTCTATGAAGTGGGATGGAGCTGGTTCCAAGAAAATGCTGCGCTTTATGGCTCGTTTATCGAAGATTCCGCCAAAAGTTAAGCTGCAAGAAGGAGAAATAAATAATGAATCTGTCGTTAATTTTCTCAACATGAAACGATCTACTTTCGACTTATCTGTAGTTAAATTGCCTAAACCTTCAATTTTATTGGTATCCCTGTATGGTCTGTACAGACAGGAGACTGCTGTTCGACCGTTGCTTTCCTTAACTCAACGTCCGGAGAACTTGACAGACAATGTATGGTCTTTATCTTCTAAAGATTTAAAACTATGGAACTCTTGCTGTGAAGAACTATGTGAATGCCCTGCGATGTTTGGATATTGTATACCACCTAGTTTCTTTGGCAACCCTTTCAAATTGGATCACAAATGCTCGAATAAAGGTATTCATATGGGTCGATATGCTGAAGCACCTAAAGGAAACGAATACATTTTATTTGACACCAGATTTCACGATCAAATAAGTGTCGAGCCTTTTGATGATTACTGTGAGAATAAAGTAACACAAAAAGAAAGTTTAGAATTCTATTCGGAACAGCTGAAAACTATTGTAGGTGATGTATGTAATTTGATTTCGGTTAAAGATAATTGTGGTGATTCAAAGCCTGCTCTTGGAGACTGTTATCAACTCTCTGAAAACTTCACTGAAACACTTTGGGATGCGGATCCTTCTCCATTCGTAAGTACTGAATTTTTTTGTTAAATATAGACTATAATATATCTTGGTGATCTATTATACCATGATTTCGTAACTAGCGGCAGTGAATTTGTATGGGAGGCAAAAATCCGAATTCTGTTTTTCCCTGACACACAAATTAAATCTAGCATTTCACACAAATGTGTTGAAGTAGTTACCCAACTTTTATTGATATCAAATACAACTGTCGTTTATCTTACGAGGTAATTATTATATATCAATATTCAGACAAGTTTTAAATAAAATTTAAATTAACTTGTCCCTTTTATATATTTCTTAATTATTTAAAGTGTTTAAAGAAAAAGAAACACTAATGTAAACAAAACTTTATAGTAATTTTATTTCACGTAACTTTTTTTAGGCATTTAAAATTATCCTAAGAATCTGTGGTGTTAAGATATTACGAACCCTTGTCTTGAATTATCAAATTTTGCTTAAATTCCATAGTTACTAACTTAATGTAAAGGTTTCAGCGATAGTTGTGTTTAATAATGAATTTGACAAATAAAGCTAAAACTTATTTTGAAGTTCAATATATATTTGGGTTTATAAAACGTGACCTGGAACATAGTAATCTTAACTTGAATATTAATTTAATGTTGCGTTTGCTAATTTTTCTGAAGACTTGTTATTCCTTTACGAGTCTTTAATATGCATTTTAAGACCTTGTAATAAATAAAACAAGATTTTAAAAGGCTTTTTAACAATGGCTTCTGAGTAATCTAGGTAGAATTAATGTTCTTGAAATCTATAATGTTTTACATATTTGTTTTCAATGAAATATTGAATTGAGGGTTATTTACACGCGCAACAGGCATTAAGAATTTGGCAAGTTATAGTCTTAACTTGTTCTTACCTCTTTATTGGTTTAGTGCAGGGTGGCCATAAAATCTTTCTTGTTTGGAGTCGTCAAATAAAACTAATGAACAGAACGAAACAATATCATACAGACTATCCAAGACATGGAGAGGATTTCTGCAAAATGAGACTTTGGCGATGCTGTAACGTACACATTTGCAAGTTTGCACAATCTAGGCATAATTCTAAAATTTCTTGGTGCTTACGCGACGAAGTCCTGTAGCCTGCATCGTTACTGGTGAGAAATATCGGCAAGTGCTTGGAACTTCTGTCATTCTTGAATTGCAGCAAACACTGAGTGGACGAGACAATTGTTATGCAAGATGGAACACGACCATATATTCTTCGTTCAGTACAGAATCTTTTACGGCTGTCTTTTGATAATGAAAGTTATCGGCCAATGTTTTCAGACTGAATGGGCAACTTATTTTCTAAGACGTCTCCCCATGTGACGTTTGGCTATGGGTACCTTAAATCTGTTCTATATGCTGGTGGAGTTACAAATCTCAGTTCCTCAAAAGGACACGGCACGAGACGAGCTGTTACAAACTTCAAAGGTAGAGAATATCAAACATCGAATGCAATATCTTGCATGTAGGAAAGGTCAGCACATTGAAAATAATGCATGTGACCCTGGGGACCCTCGTGCTGGCTAATAAGATTATTTCCCTCGAGTTTCATGTTGTCATTTATATCTGGATGTGCATTTTATTCAAACATTATAATGAATCTTGACATAATTTTCTTGCCATTCATTATTGACTTTTTCGTTCTCAACAGCTCAAATCATCTATGAATTAGGAAATTTGAAAAATCTACCTAGACTGGAAATTTCATAGTGCGTATGCGACAGCAACGTCAAAATCTTCTATTGGAGATTATTTTTCGAAATTAATCTCGGCATGTCTTCTGTTTGGAGGCTTCTACAGCTAAAATTAATGAACATTATGAGACCAAATTTCATATGCAGATTGGAAGTTATTTTATGGCAACTCTGCATTTAAGTACGAGTTTAAAACGTAAATGAACAGAAACTAATATATTTGTCGCTACTAATATTAAAACTGCTTTAAGAAATATTTGAAATTGTTGAAAGATTTAAACGAGGAACACGATTCAGACTTGGTTGAATAAAATTTGATGGTTCAATGTTCACTTTAACTGTCTTAAATCTTATTGTAGATTAGAATATCCGATTCTTCATACTATGAACTGGATGCAGGGTCTCTACGTAATGCCAAAACCATGTTCCGTTTTAAAATTGCGGTGATTAAATTTCATGTGATTAAAATAACTCATTAAAATGTACAAGCCTGTTTTGATTAACACAATTATAACCATCTCAAAAGTCGATGAATACCATCAAGCTATTTTGTTGCATCTCTGCTTCTAAAAGTGAAATTATGTCACAAAAGGGTTCTTTGCTTTTCTTTTTAATAGGCGAGAATTGAAGAAGTCCTTGAAGACGATGACGATCACCCTCTGTTACAAGATTCAAATGATGAAGGTATGTATTGATGTTTCTTAGGTTACGTTTGAACTTGAATAAAATTAAGGTTTAGTAAAAGTTATTTTGAGAAGTACAGTATTTACACTAGTTGCATTGTAATAAAAGTTGCTAACTAAAGCAATGTATGAATATAAAAATTAAATTGCTTGTCAGTCTTACGGAGTAAAGTCTGCAATCCGAATTAAATTGCTGCAAGAGAAATTTATCTCTAGAAATACTAAATTCCCAACCTATCCAAGTGAAGGGATTGGTATGATCTGTATCCCCATGTTGTGGAAGTAGTGGTAGTACAGTGAGCAGATCTTTAAAATATGAATTTTGATATGAATGTTCAGTAGTTCTCTCAATAAATGAGACTTTAGAACATTACATTTGTAATAGTCTTCAAAGAAATCATACTTTTATACCTTAAATAGTTGAAGCTACAGCTGTTTCATAAAGCAACACTTTTCTAGTAGCATGGAGTCCACACTAATCCCATTTCATATACATACGACTCCACTCAACGTGACGTACCCGTACTGTTTGATTCAGGAGTTGTGTAGAAGAGAAATCGAAATTAAACTTTAGTCATAAATCGTTGAATTTACAGTCGATCCATGAAATTTTAAAATATTTTCGAAATTGGCAGAATTCCTGTTGGTTAAAGAGTTGGAAAATTAATGTTGACAAATTGACAAACTTGGCAAAGGGTCAAGTTTAAACGTACACCGTTGCTTCCAACTGCATTCCATTTTTTTAAATAGATTTTTAAAATTAATAATTTTAAAAAATGTTCTAAATTGTAAAAATTGTTTAAATTTTTTTTTATGAAATTAATTCTTCTAAATTAAATTAATCTTCTAATTTTCTATTTTTTTAAATAAAGGATTAATTATAGATCTTTTCAAGAGGCAATATAAAGTAAAGTAATTCTAGGAGTGAAAATCAAATAACACTAAATCGACATCAAATATTGGCGGGATCCTTCATTCTTATCGATTGACAATGAATAACAATATAGACGTAAAATAACTCTGCTTAATACAACTGAATATTTAAGCTAGTATTAAAAATCCAACATGGATAATGTAATGAATATTTCTGAAGAATGAACTTGGGTCATAATGGTCCTTTTTCTTTATTTGAAATGGATCAACAACAACTTGTCAAGACAAACATTTTTGTGTTGAGAAGCATTTTGATCATTAGAAAAGGGCATAAATTCAGATGTTAAAAGCAAGCTATCATAATCTATTGGTTTCTGCTTATCCGCTAAAAACTAGCTTACGACTTTTGGATGCATGCTAAACTGCAAATTTATTACAGGAGTTAAGTATGCAGTTTGATATGCTCTACTTTATGCTTTTGGCTCTTGAACGAAGATGAACTTTTATGTGTACTGTTCTACAAATTTGTAGGATGAGGGGCTTAATGCAAACTAATGGCAAAAATTCGATTTTGAATCTAGAGTGTTTCATGAAATAAGAATTTTGCATTGTGGACATTTTCCCTTGAGTTTAAACACTATCTTTAAATTCATGGCAATCAATATTGGTCTTTAACTACGAAACAGTACACTATCTACTTTTGTTTTAAAGAAGCGAGAAGCGCATTTTGCTTCTTAAACAAACTCCCCTCGGGCAAGAGACAGATACATATTGAAACATATAAACTCAAGCCTCTAAAAAAAATTAGACAGTAGAATATGCTAAGTTGTCTAAGTTCGATGGATTTCGTAATTGATAGGCTAAATTCAAACATCTTGCGTTTGATATGGTATTTTTGTTTGACTTTCGAAACTTCTAGTAATTGTCAATATTTGAAATCGTTAATCGGAAAAACGAGACCTGAATACTACTTTTAACGTATGACATGTAAATTTTGGCCCCCTTCCCCCATGTACAGAGCTCTACACAGCTTGTAAATCTCTTCCGATATAACACTACAAAAGCTTTCATCAGAATAATGCTTATTTTTATACAGGGAAATCGGTCGTAACATAATTGGTACATTGATTTTGTTATCTAATTTTTGATTAAAACAAATTGGAGCATAAATTGAGCTTTAGTTCAATGTTGGGCTGATATCTTAATATTTTAACACACGAGACGAAATTATGCAGCTGTTAATGTTCAATATTTATAAAAACTTAATTGAATAATTGGCCATATCTAGAATACTACGTTTTGTATGTTTTTAATCTTGGCACGCAATATTGTGTTAAATTTTTCTATGAATTTAATGAAATAATTCTTGGAAATATTACATTAAAAGAGTTATATCTACAAGAGAAAAACGCCCTTATTTTTAACCTTTTGAGATAAATGGCAAATAAACTTTAATAGTTTTTAAGTTTTACTTAATTGAAATTAAACGTCGGTCTTTGAATGTTCTGGTGTTAACAGTTGGCTCTGTTGAAAGAAATTGTTGACCAAAAAGGGTTTATTCGAATGTTGTGTCCATTCAAGTTTTAGCCTAGAAGTTCATGACAAGTGTGCAGAGAAGTTTTATCGCAAAACTAGTAAATTTTAGCACAATTTTTTAAATCGGAATTTTTCCTGTTAAAATGTATTCGCCGATAATTGTTCCGAAAAGATAAGGATTTAATAATTACCTTGTTCTGTACATTATGAAGTATAATTTATACAGTATGGGAGCTTTGGATGAAAGTATTATGAACATGAAAAATATCAATCTAATTCTTTTCATGTTTCTATAAAAAGTTCATTTGACTTTTTTTTTAATAACTATAGTTAGTATGGATTCTTAAGTTGACCCCGATTCTCTTTTCTATTGTCATTAAAGCTCCAATATTTAAACCCAATTACAGTAATTATAAAGATTTTGTATTTCACACTGAGAATTTTGCACCGGTTACCATTTAAGAAGTTTAAAGCTGTTCCATTATCCTAAATGTTGGTTTCTTCTGTCAAAATAATGAAGTTTTGTAATGACTTTTCAATGGAATACCTGTGAAAGTGGCGACTTGGTGTCCTAATCTTTTCTTTGCACATTTGAAATTTAGACGAAAGATAAATGTAACGTACAATCAAAGTCATTGTCTTTTACTACTCATCAAAATTCATTTAATATACGATTGATTGCACACTGTGAACTTGACGCCCATTATTTTGGCATCGAATTGAAATAAAAGGTTGAATCTAAATTCTGTATTCTAAAATAGATCCTATAATTTTTTAAATGTTAGTGGTAACTTTCATAAACGGAAACAATCTCTATTGCCATACACAAGGCATTGATTCTCGGATATTAATGTTCATAAACTTAAAGAATTATTTAAAGCTATCCCCCTAAAATTCTAAATACAGAAATCACTCCTTAAAATTTCAGGAATATCTCCAGAAACGCAAGAAATTCTCCGAAGATGCTTAACCAACCAAGAAAATGAAGAATCTGATGCAGAAAATAATTATGGTACTTGTGATCCTCCTTGTAGCACCTGGTGCCGTACCAGTCCAAAACTAGAGAGGTCCGATTCCGTTTTGAGTTCAAGTAGCGCTATTAGTCTTCTCAACGAAACGACAGAGTTCATATTGAATGCAAGTAAAGGTAGCGTCTCTTCAGATGGATATTCTAATTTGAAATCGGGCTGGGCTCTCAATCACAAGCGCCATTTTAAGAGATCTTTTTCTGCTAATGATTGCGATCTTTCATACGATGAAAAATACCGAGCAAATTATAGAATACCTCGGTTCTCAACATCCTGCAAAGAGGATCTTAAATTTCTAAGAAGAGATCCTATAAATTTCTTCAGAAGTCTAGAAAATCGAAACGAATTGTGGAGGGATAATGACAGTGGGATAATCTCGCATTGGTCTTCACAAGAGGACTTCGACGAAAATAACGATGCAAAAGATGGGGGCTTTGAAGATAACGCCCCTATGTGGTCTCTTTTCAACGCAGAAGATAGTCTTTGGAAACCACTTCCTGAATGTTCTCAATTGGATCAGCATGCAAAATTTATGCCTAAAAGAGGTAAGAAATCTTGGCTTAAGTTTCTGAATTATAGAAAATACTAAAGAGAATCCTCCAACACCAACTTAATTCTCAGCTGAGATGTTGAGTAGGATGAATGTGACAACTGTCAATATCCTCATCTGTATTAACTTTATTAAATTTCTTTGAATCTTGATAAAAAAAATTCGCTATTTTCAATCATTTTCAAGAAAATGAAATCTCGACTAAATGAACGTCAATTTTTAAGTTTTAATAAGATGAGCCGAAGCTGTTCTAAAGGTAAAATGAAACTATTAAATAAGCCAATGTATGTTTTATCTTGCCAAATAAGGTTAATTTTCGCGATTTTTAACTATAAAACAGTTTTATAAGCAATATAAACGTAATCTCAAATTTATTGATTAGAATTTTCTAAATTAAATATAATTGGATCATTCTTATTCAATCGAATATTTAAAGCCAGTTTTTAAATGATATTTTAATACTTTTATTACTTCATTCAAACAAAATAAGTTTCTTTTTTAAATTAAATTCTCATTTTAAAATGCAACAGTTTAGATTATTGTAACATAAAATAGTTGTGTGCATGAATTACGGAATGCCTACCTGTTTTGTTCTATTTTGTATAATGCAAGATCTTAATGAACAAAAAAAATTTACTACAGATTATGGATATTGATACAGCAACCTCAAATTATTAGAAATACTTCTTGAATGTAATTTAACATTTACATTTTCAAGTGCTATTATACCATACGTTAGTTGCGCGGCTTGGCTGGATCCGGCGATTGAGTAATGAAAACTCGCCAACCAGCCATACGGTAGTGCAATCAATCGTATTAAACTTAATTATATTTGACTAGCTTTACAAGAAAATTCTTGAAATAAAAGGAGATTGTACTTGTAGTAGAACTATCTTGGAGAGTTACGCTAAAACTAGAAATAAAATTAACATAAACACTTGTTTTCCTTTGTTAGAAGTCTAGGAAATTCTGGATAAATCTAAACAAAGTATACTCGAAACCGTATTTCTTTGCAACTTGATCGAATCACAATAAATTGAAATAATACAAATGATACGAATTTGTACAACTCGGAATTTGTTTAAATTACCAACAGGCTGATTACTTAAAACTTATATTAAAATTAGCTGGAGTTGGCTGGCACTAGATTAGACTCAGCATGCAACTGCAGTGTCTCCATTTAAAGAGTAGTTCTGGTAGTCAATGGTGACTACCAGGACTCCTCTTTTAAGCTGTATATTAAATGTTGTATATCCCATGCAAATATAATTTAAAACTTTACAGTTTTTAACTTTAATGAGTTTATTGTCGGAATATTACAAATTTCAGCTTGTTCAGATTAATTTTAAGAGTCGTAACGAAATACCGCTGACTATTTGACCCGACTTGCCATACCTAAGGATCGCCGATTACGTTTATAAGATCATGGAAAAGGATTGACATAATTTCGGGTTAATTTTGATTGTTGACACTGTATTAGAAGTCATCTTCCTGGATCTATAAATTAGACCGTGTTACTTATAGTAATGTCTGCTAGTTATTTAGTTCAATTTTCAAGTGATAAAATTAGTTTGAATCAATTACCTGTATCTTGAGTTAAGTTTATCTCATTTTATTTTCTTTAAATCAAAAATGAATATTCAAATTTGCTTTCAGAGATCTTTAAAGCAGTAAAATTCAGAATTATTGCATAAGTTATTATTAAATGATTTTTAAACGCAATTCAAACTGTAATTTTCTGTTGACTTGAAAGAATTTTTATGACGTTAACTATTTTCTGCAGCTCATTGTTTCTAGTCGTGTAAATGGTTTTTCCGTAACTCGTAAAGCTAAAATTAAAATCTTGATTTAAAGACATTGAAGAGAATTTTTAAACTCAAATTCGGAACTTATTTCTGACAATTTTAACTTCCCCAGAGAAAGGACCGGCTTACTGCATAAGTGGTGGGTGTTAATGGCATTTGCCAGTTACGTTCAAAGGGAACATAAAGATAATGTCTCGCATTTTAAACTTTCCTAAATCTTTCATAATTCTTTCCATGTTTAAGACATTTTGGAGGTTTAAGATAATTTTTGTTTAAATAAGAGCAATTGATTTGAGTTTGAAGTTAGGATTTAATCTTGATTATCCTATTGCTAATCATAAATCTGTATATACAACTTATATGGTCTTTCCTGGACTTAATTTTAAATCTGTTCTAAATTTAAGAATTGATATTGCATTATAAAAACATACAATTTCCCGTTTCATTCTTTGCATGGAACCTTGATTATTCGTTCTGTGTTATATTCATAATATTATGGTTAAATTTCCATTAATTTGAAGAATTGGTAATATATTCAACCATTTTGCAATTAGAGAACACAGTTGTGATATGCAACTCGTCTTTTAATACACTATAACAAAGCGGTAATTTAACTTAGAAAAATTTCATTACTTTAATAAAAGTGAACAAATGACGAGACACAAATAAAGTCATGTTAGCACACTTTAAAGGAATCCAAGTTCAGAGAGCTGTTTGAAAATTCCTTTGCAACTGAATTATCAAATGAAAAGTCAATATAATGGTCAACTGCTATAAAGTTGGCATTTCTTCAACTTTGCTCGAATATACGAAGATTAACTTAACGGTCATATTTTTAACTTTCAAGAATGAATTTATCAATGATCTAAACTTTATTGCCTTTGAAATATTGATTTTGTGTCGCGTGTGAAAAGTTTAAGGTATCTCGCCAGTACTTTTAAATAAACCTCAAATAAAATCAAACTTCCAATCCCTCAAGGTTAATGATTATTAATCCCTGTTAGACTCGAATGGTTATTGGAAACAAATATTTTGAAACTAATCGTGGGTACTAATAAAGAGTAACTTGTTGTTTTCGTAATAAATCAGCAATTTTTTCAATTAAAATTGGACAATTTTTGTAAGTGAGCAACGTATTAATTGACGCATCATGCAACTGCATATTCTGTTATTAAATTTAATAACCTTTGTCGAAATAGAATAAGTTCTAACTGCATTAGACTAGAGTTTTCCTGTATTTTTTCATCGGTATAGTTGCCATTTCAATTTATCTTAGATTTAAAAACCACACAGAACTCCATGTTATGTTATCTATTGCATTGTTTCCATTTTCTTAAATCTAACAATTTTGAAAGTAAAAAGCTTGGTTCATGGAGCTGTTGCCCCATAATTTTAGAGAATTGTTTCACATGTTCATGAGAATTGTTTCACATGTTCATGAGAATTGTTTCACATGTTCATGAGAATTGTTTCACATGTTCATGAGAATTGTTTCACATGTTCATGAGAATTGTTTCACATGTTCATGAGAATTGTTTCATGTTCATGAGAATTGTTTCACATGTTCATGAGAATTGTTTCACATTTAGGTACTGGGAGTGATAGCATGGTGGCACGAGTTGAAAAATACCAATATGTATTAATCTTATTTTGTTCTAATATAAAAAGAGTAAATGAAAATATTGGTTGCAATTTTGTCAAGTTAATTTTCGGTAGAAAAAAATATCGTTAAAATCCTGCAAAAAAAGTTGGATATAACTTGCCTTAATAGCCTATCCGAAATGTTGTAAACTGCCTGAACAAGCCATTTATAACCTTTCGTATATTAAGTCCGGAACGCTAAAGGGAAACATAAAATTAATATTAACCTCGTATCACTTTAAAAGATACTGTAGAGTATTTTTAAATTTTCTATTTAACATAAAATGAACTTTTTTATTAAAACCATCGAGGTTTTTACAGATACTTAAATTTTTTTTCTTCCAAATATTGAACAGTACTTACTGGTACTTAATATTTTGTTTTAAGCGAGATTTCATTTTTAACTCATTGAAAATTAGAGCTCTGGAGAATCGTGAGCTATATTTCCAATTAGCTTGTAATCTACTTCTTTAACGGCGTATAATAAATTTCGTGCGTTCCTGTTGATTATTTGTTAAAGCTGGATTAAGTTCATTATCAATGAAATGACTGCATTTAATTATGTTTCGCCAAATACACTTTTATAATTCCTTGCATTGAAAAATTTTAGTTTTTATCAACTTAAATGCCAATACACATTCTTGATGCAACAAATATTTTGGACCTTAAAAGCGTGAATTTTTCAAATCTGTTGAATTTATTAAAGTGGATCCTGTAAATCCAATGGATACTTTGTTTAAAATCTTTAATTTACTGAATTTTTAAATATCATGCTTTTTGGGATTTTTAATATAAAATTTTGTTCTATAAAATGCCACAAACTTCAACTCACTAACATGACCCATTTGCCTTGTAATGTTAATAAAATGTAATTTTGAGTTTTACACGCATTAAAATTAGTCTTTCAACTATAGAAGTAGTTTGATTAGAATACTAATAATTGAAAATTTATTCTAGTTCGAGACCTGAGGCGCCAGCGATCAGTAAATTGAACTTCATTCAGTGCGTGAAGCTGCATGATTTGGTTATGGTAAGTGTAACGTATTTTCTCCTTCATAAATTGGTAAGATTATTTAAACAAATTTATTTAACTTTTCAACTCGGAGCAAACAACGTTCCTACCAATGCAAAATATCGATCGAACAGTTTTTACATTCAACTCTATATTTATGGCAATTCTCGTCAAGGAGTGCCGATATTACAGTTTGCTTGCCAATGGCTTCGGATATTACAGCAAATAAGGTTTTGCTTTTACTGTGTTAACAGGTTTTTAACTTTTTCGGTCAAATTTCTTGAGGCCAAAATAGGCTTATGATATGAACTATAAACTTTCTAACCACGTTCTTTGTATGACTTGATATGCAATGTTTGCAGTTAAATTTATTACTACATATCAATCATTATTGGATTTAAACTAAGTTTTGCTTTAATTATCATAGCGTTACTATAAATCATCGTACATTTTAAGCCTTTTAAAGTAAAATAGCAATATAGCATGAGCGTTATTTTAAAACGTTATTGTTAAGTGAACTAAAGCAAGGGGAAATTTAACTGGGCCTTGGTTGTTTCATGAAGCTTCTACCATCTGGATTTTCGCAGGGCTTTTGAAGAGTTCTTTGTGGTGATCAAACTAGATATCAATGTTGTACAACATTAAATTTAACAGAAATATGAACATTAACCCTTTGCACTTGAAGTTTTTCATTCGTATTACCAGCAACTCGAAGAGATTTTAGTGTAAAGATCATATTCACATTAAAGTTTGATATACGCATTAAAAGAAACTCATTATTTTCATTGTCTCCGTAGCGGAGCCCTCGAGCTTGAAGACAAATTTTAAATGGCTCCGCTCCGGAGCTCTCGAGGGCAAAGGGTTAATGTTCATGCAATTTTAACTCTAAGCTATCTTTAAAATTGGTTGTCAAAGTATTTGAGTAATAAAATGCATAAAACTTTTTTTTAAGTACGGTGTATTTCTTTCAGTGTATATAAATACACATCGATCAGAGAATATCGTTTGGAAACTAATAGCAGGCTACTGGGTTTTAAGCTTCTTTTTAATCTTAATCTTTGATGCTAGATTTAGTATTTGCCTTAATTTGACATTGACACTAACATTTACATTACTTCATCTAAAATTTCTTCATATGCAACTAAATGTATATGAACTCGGAATCATTTTTTTTATTTTCTCGTACTTGGACGAGAAACGAAAATTTATTGAGTTTGTTTAATGCTATACATCTTCTCTTCTAAATTCAAATCTTCGCAATATTGGATATATTTCCTCCACGAATTAATCTTAAATATGCATTCAGTGGATAACACCGGGTGTAACTAATCTTGCATTTTGCAATAAAATATTGTCCCTCTTTCCCAAATGTTTAATAAATTATTCACTTCAGGACACAGCCTACAATTTTCAGTTCCTGTTGATCGTCATTTCAAAGGTGTAGTAGTACTTACGGTGGAAGTGCTGGGAGCGAAGCTAACTTGCAGGCCACAGAAGATTCAACTGCATTCTGAAGAATATGACCAAAAGGTACATTAGCAAGTTTTGTTTTTAATATTTCGGTATTAATAAATTAACTCGTTTCAATACGATATTCAGCTTATAGATATATTAAACGGATCTTAACGTTTATTTAAGGATTTAATCGGCCACTTCGCCAGGGCCAGAGTTCGAACATGATTAACTACGAATAGTATACACTGAAGTGACAAAAGTCATGGGATACCTCTTAATATCGTGTCGGTCCTCCTTTCGCCAGGCGAAGTGCAGCAACTCGACGTGGCATGGACTCAACAAGTCGTTGGAAGTCTTCTGCAGCAATATTGAGCCATGCTGTCTCGATAGACGTCCATAATTGGGAAAGCGTTGATGGTGCAGGATTTTGGGCACGAACAGACCTCTCGATGATGTCCCATAAATGCTCGATGGGATTCATGTCGGGTGATCTAGGTGGCCAGATCATTCGTTGGAATAGTCCAGAATGTTCTTCAAACCAATCGTGAACAGTTGTGGCCCGGTGACATGGCGCATTGTCATCCATAAAAATCCCATCGTTGTTTGGGTACATGAAGTCCATGAATGGTTGCAAGTGATCTCCAAGTAGCTGAACATAAGCATTTCCAGTCAATGTCCGGTCCAGTAGCACCAGAGGACCAAGTCCATGCCATGAAAAAACAGCCCACACCATTACGGAGCCACCACCAGCTTGAACAGTGCCTTGCTGACAGTTTGGGTCCATGGCTTCGGGGGGTCTGCGCCACACTCGAACCCTACCATCAGCTCTTACCAACTGAAATCGTGACTCATCGGACCAGGCCACGGTTTTCCATTCATCTAGGGACCAACCGATATGCTCACGTGGCCACGAGAGTCGCTGCAAGCGATGTCGTTCTGTCAGTAAAGGCACTCGAGTCGGTCTTCTGCTGGAATAGCCCAAGAAAGCCAAATTTCTCCGCACAGTTCTAACAGACAAGTCCCTTGTACGTCCCACATTGATTTCTTTGGTTATTTGACGCAGTGTTGCTTGTCTGTTAGAATTTACGACTCTTTGCAGACGTCGCCGGTCTCGGTCGTTAAGTGCAGGCGGTCGACCACTGCGTTGTCCATGGTGGGATGTTATGCCTGAAATTTCATACTCTCGGCACACTCTTGACACAGTGGATCTGGGAATGTTGAATTCCCTAAAGATTTCCGAAATGGCATGACCCATGCGTCTAGCTCCAACTAACATTCCGCGTTCAAAGTCTGTTAATTCCCGTCGTGCGGTCATCATCACGTCAAAACCTCTTCACATGAATAACTTGAACAGAAATGAAAGCACTGCGCATTTATACCTGTTCTACGCGATGCATATTGCTATCCCATGACTTTTGTCACTTCAGTGTATATAGAGTGTCTAAAAAAATTACTGTATTTTGGTTCCGCAAATAATTCATTAACACTCTATACATTACGTTTCCTGGATAAAAGTAAAGTCGGAATGACAGTTTAATGTTTTACAGAGTATAATTTAATGACGAAGTACAAGTCTAAAAGAATTTATAGACTTTTTAAAGGCACTTTCAGAGAATATTTTCGGCTAGTTTTTCCTTTTGAGGGTGGTTGGTTGTCTTTATGTACGATCTTCAGATATAAGGACCATCCTATTCAAATTTGTTTCTATGCAAGCAATGGAATGTTGCGTAGGTGGATTTTAATAAGTGGCTTCTGCGTTTCTGAAGAGTTGCATTCAATTGTAGTACATAATAGAGGAAGAAAATTTATAAAGTTTAGGATCAATTAATGTTGGCGATGACAAAGCTAGACGAGTCAACAAAATACTTTTTTTTTTTTTTTGACACTGTATACTTAACAGCTTGAAAATGGCTTTCTAATCTAAGAAAATAAGCTAAGAAATCTGTCATTACGTCTTCGTACAAAACGTAAACATTTAAACAAATCGATGCCATGTTTATTCATAACTTTCTCAGTCTGGATAACGTATTCAATAGGGTGAATTTAGACACATTTGAAACTTCTCGTTAGTGAAATGCTGATTTTCTTAATATTTGCTTTAATGCGGCCGTAATTGCGTATTCCATAAGATAACTTGGTCTACAGTAAGGTATTGTGTGCATATGCAAGTACAACGGGAAAATTCCTTCACATCGTTCGGGGAGACTTATTCAAACTACTTCTGCATTTACATATTGGGCTCAAAATATAACTTGCACCTTTTTGTACAATACTAGATTTAAATTGAACTGGTGTTCATTCTCGTATTTATGTTTGAAATTTGAATAATTTAAACAATTTATAAAATTTAGATTCTATAATTTTATACTTCTAGAACTATAATTGAATATGTTCTAAACTTGAGTTTATTTTCAGATTCGACGACAAGCTTCATATTAGAAGTTGAATTGTTTTTTGTTGGTGTCTTAAAGGTTCTGTGTTTTTAAATGAACATGGCCTTGTAAGGCTTTTAAGGTTTAAAGAATTTTAGCTGCTCTTTTAAAATCTTTTTGTAAATCTAATTTTTTAAATGTATTGGACTAAATAAAATTTTCTACTCGTATCTGTTTCGAATATTTCAATTTGACATTTTTTTGTTTGATATTTGATACCATACCGTTAAGATCACAACAGACCTCATATTCTATGGGAAGGGAGAGGGTGTTAAAATATTGGACGTATTTAAAGTTATCAATAGCTAATCCTATCATTGTAAACAATCGACTGTGTTTGTAATTTCTTGCTAATACATATGCAATTTTATAATTAAGATGAATTTCATAGCACAGCCTTGGGTAACTTAAATATTTGTCAGTTGAAAGTTGGATTTAAAACTTACTTTATAGTTAAAGATAAGTTTTATACATTTTTAGAAGTTTTTACACTTCTGTAGAAATTTCTCAGAAATCAGTGTAGTTTCTTTCTTGAACTTAATATTCTAGGAAGTGTCCAGCAATCCCTTACTTATTAAGGCATAACTAATTGTAGCTGTATTGCTCACTCTACTGTTCCTCAATCTCGGTAAGAACTGAAACCGCTATTCGCCTTAACTTTTGGAAAGATTATTAAAGAATCCTGGGAAATAAACGGTTATGGATTGAAATTAAGCTTTTTAGCTTTCTTGAATTAAAAGTAATCCTAAAAATGCTAAGCTTGCATGTATCTTACTAAATCATCGAAGTGATAATATTCAAGTTCAATGAAGTATTTAAATTCAAACCCTGAGTTCATATTAGAGTATTAAATAGCAGGAATAATCCTTAAAGCTTCGGGAAGAATGTTTTCAGATATAATAAATAAATCGTACCTATCAACTTGTATTTCATAAAGAACATGTGTTATCACATCGTCAAGTTTACGGAAGGGCTTTACTTTGATTTTATAGGTAATACAATTCATACTTAAAAAAAAAAAAACTTTCCCCGTCACTGACGCATACTCGCATTTCGCTTTATGCCATGTTTGTTGAATCTTTAAAGGGTACTTTTGCTTTTCCAGATGACAACGTACAATTTGATCTCTATGCGTATAAAAATGAGTTATCGTATAAAATTTACTGGCAAATAAGCAGTGAACACAAAATATTTTTCAGAAGTTTGGCAGGTGTGATAAAGATAGACTATTTTGAAATTGCTGTAGATACTTTCACATTCTTTATGCTTATAAAGTTACAAAGCATTGCATACGAGAGGAAAATACAGCATCCGACTTATATTTTAACGCTCAAAATTTTAGTGAAATTCGCCATTTCTGTTGGAATTATGGATGGAGGACTTGCTCAATTGGCTTATGCAACTTATTAACTCAAACGTTAACCCTGGCGTTTGGTATCTTTGGCTTCGGGTTTGAATCTAGATGGTGGCATGGATGTTAGTTTGTGGTCCAGAATTCCAATTAAATGTATCCAACTTAAGGAATAGTTGGTATCCCAAATCCACTAGAAACACTGTCGATTTGTATTTGATATACTTTATAAACATTGGGCGCAAAAAATAAAGGAAGAAACGTGAGCATCAAAACTCCTAAATAGTCAACGGATAAATTCTACATAATTTCTTATCCTTATCTACTTGGAAAATGTTTATCATGGTAACGCCTAGAATCTAACGGGCTTATGTAATGCCTTTCCAATTATAAAAAACAAATCGGTACGGATTGGGGCCGTTACTGTTCCTTACAATTTTTACTTTTCATTTCCAAGAAGACTAAATACGACAGAATACCAAGCACAGAAAAAATTACTGCATATGAAACTAGAACGTTTCCCTCGTACTCCTTGTGTAGGCCCGTTAACATGGATGTTATTTCCCTGTCCTTAAGACCATATCTGCAAGATGAGACCTTATATAATGCCGTAATTCGGCTCGGGTAAGCAATTCATAAATTCATGCATTCAAAATTACATGCCTTAAGGCAACAGTTTTCTAATGAGTTGAAGTGTTCAGCAGTCCGAAATATGTATGAATCTCTTAATTGGTCCAGAAATCTTGTTCTTTTACAGTCTGCTAAATCGTCTAAGAATTAATCTTCCACCACGAAGAATATATCTCGGGTAACTCGTTGGATGACATCCGAGCAATTATTTTGAATCGCAGCAACGCCAATGCTAATGGCCCTGATGTTACAGTTGCCTTCGTTTAAGCTTCTGCAACTTTAGCACACTCGCTGTTCGAACAAAGTTTAAGGAATTTCTTCCTTTAATTACGATCAATTTTTGTACCGTATATACAAGAACAGACGCAAATCTAAATAAGATTTAATAAGTTTTGTTTTCTAAAAGCGTGCTAGTAGTTATATAAATCAGTCGAATTTCATTTTTTTAATTAAATTTTTTTAGACTCCATTCCCACCAGTACAACACAAGGTGAGCAATCGGATTCAGTAGATGAACTGTCTGTATACAAGAGAGAAGCAGAGGACGATCCTCTTTCAACATGGAATAGTTAAATATTTCGTGATTTACTGTCTAAGATCTAGTATGCCATGGTATAGTGCTAGGAACTTACTGTAACACGTTAAAAGCAACAGTTTTAGTGCGACAAATTTTACATTTCACAACCGCTAAAATACCTACAAACTAAAACATACAGAATTTTACATGGATTTGTTAACACAAATGCATGTGGACTCAGACTGATTTGTGTTCCCAGATAAAGCCATGCTTCCTTCATGCGGCAAAGTTAACTGACATAATTTGAGATTTTGGAGAGCAAAAGTCCACATGCCACACTGGAACGAAATTATCTGAAGGTAAAAATCTTCTGTATCGGAACAGACAGCAGTATACTTGAGCCTTTATTCTTCGCGAAGGATGACATAGTTCATCTACCATGACATGCTGAAGACGTGGTCGTTGCATTCATTGGATAAAGAGATACCGACTTCATTTTTCAGAAAGATTATGCTCCTCCATATTAGCATAATCCCGTACGTGGTTACCTCAACCATCATCTGGCACATCGCTGGATTGACCAGGTTGTATCGGTAAATGTGTCACTAGTGTTGCGACTTACAGGGTAATCGCATCTAATATTTTGCAATTTTTCTGCCTTTGAAGGTGTTCGTACTCACAATTCTTTAGGACTTGCAACAGTTAAAGAAGTACGTGGGAGATTCAGACTACTCAATAGTTCAAACACTGCTGGCTCTGTTGGGATGAGAATGTAACTAGTATGGTTCATGTGGTTATCGTGTTACAAAAGGGACCCACATTGAACATCTGTAGAAATTTGTGGATTTATATCATTATTTATGCAATAAATGTTTTTTATAACAGACACAGGATTTTTTTGTGTGCAATTCATTTTGAAAAATCCTGTATCTTGCCTTAGAAATATACTATAGGTATAGATTTTTCTTTCTCTAACCTCATGAAGAGTTGTGTTTTTCAGTCAAATAATAGCATTTATTACTACCAAATGTTTTTCAAATTATTTTTTCGTAAGTATGTCTTCCTGGAGAGTTATTCGTCGGAATAAACTCTCATTTGGAACAACAATAATCTTTATTTTGAATCGGGACAAAATCTTCAATAAAAATAGAACAATTATTTTGGATAAAAAAAATTATGAAGAACATCGGAATATTTACAATATTTTATTTAATATTTTATTATAGCAAACTTTTCAGAAATAATAAAATGTTCAAGTAGAACAGAAAAGTATACAAAAGAAATACAAAGCCTTCAATAAAAATAGAAAAAAAATTAATCATGGAAATATCAGGAAGATTAATTACATTTATCAGAACAGTAAACTTTGACAGAAATAAAAATAAAACTTATTATCAAAACAGGAAACTGAGTTCAATTATTTTTTGCAATTATCAGAATACATAATAAACAGTTACAGAAGAGGAGAAAAATCCAGTAGAGTTACAGAAAATAAAATTTTGTATGAAAAAGTCAATAGTCTGTATTTTCAGTGAAAACAAAATATGAAAAATTTTCATGAATGTCAGCAAAATCTATTTATCAATCGACGAATTCAAAAGTTTTTGCAAAAACTGATTATTCACGAAGTGGTGTAGTTGATGTTGTTGGTGAGGTTTAACGGCACAAGGGCCAAGCTGCGCTAAACAATATAATATAACCACATTTTAATGATAAAAGCGATTAAAACTAATAAGTTTTTTTAGCAACTACTTATTTAAAATAATTTTATCAAAGTTGTATTAAAAACATAGCAGTTGACAAATCACAAGGTTAAATTACTACTAAAAAAAATTTTTTTTTTTTAATTCGCTGTTAAATTAAACGCATTTCTAATTTATTCTAAACAAATGCATTTTTTAATTTGTAGATAAATTTGTAGAAATTTACCTCGTCATCGCTGGACTGTGCTGCATAGGAATTTTCCTCTTTTGTAACCCAAAAGTGAGTAATTTTCCCTCCAGCAAGGCAACTTCTTAAGAGACATTGTAACAAAGCGTAAGATGTTTATAAAAAATGTCAAGAAACTGGCAGATTTCATGACTGAAATCTAGTCTCTCACCATGGGAAAAAAGCTTATCAATTATACCAGAGACGTTTTTTAATATTACTAATAGAAATAAAATTGAGTTTTTACAACAAACACTTCACATTCAAGTTTGCTCTCTTTGCGAAAATATGATATGTTAAATATCAAAAAATTCAAGCAACAAATAAAACTAAGTAATAAGAATATACTAAAATCATCTTTAGAATAGGCAATGTATTTTACTTTATAACTTTTGCAGATAAAAAAAAATATTCCAATAGAGTCATTTCAAAAGACTGAAGTTTCAAAGGGAAATTCAAATACAGAATGAACATTCAATCGAGAAAGCCTTATTAAATGTGTTAAAAACGTTATCTATGTCTGTCTCATGAAAAGCTGAGACATTCAACTTTTTCTTTCAGTTCGTAGAATAACCTTTCAGGAAAAAGATTTATCTGATGAGTTAAAATCGAAAATTCTCTTAAACGTTCTCCATGAGACAGCAGATAATTTGATGGTTTATGCAATTACAATAAATTAAAATGATCGCATTAAAAGAGTTTTAACCAACACCACAAGAATGTTTGGAGGGATTTTATAGGGTTCAAAATCTGCGTTAAGGAAAATTATGATGTGCCAAATGGAATGTTATGAAAACTCAATTTTAACGCATTAGTAAATAGTAGGATTTCTTTTCTTTCTAAAATTTTAATCAGCTTTCTCCAACATAGAAATTGACAGTTTGAATGCATCTTGGAATATTATTATTGCTAATTTTTTGTTCTACCAATTTCAATTTCAACAATGTTTTGAAGTCTATATGGAATTTTCAGGTACCTTTTGAAATTTTTACAGAATTCAGAAAATTCCACTAAATGGCCTGTTAGGTGTAAATCTGAGGATTGTAATATATTTTAAAGTTGATTGAAGTAATTTAGAACAGCCTGTACCTTCAAGTACCCTAATCTCAAAGTGATTAGTGTCCTTGAAGTCAGTATTTTATTGGATGAAAAGTTGAAGAATTGCATCAATTTTAACACTGTAAAATTGAGCAACGTAACATTTCTTCAAAAAAAATTACTAAATTTGATATAAAAGTTATAAAGAAATACATAAATTCAAATTTGTGAAAGTTACTATTATTTTAAAAGGGATTAAAATAATAACCTTTTGCGAAAGTTGATATTTTTCTTTATAGATATTAACTGAATATGTCACATGGAAAACTAGAATAAAACTGGAAAAATCTAAATAATATCATGTAAATAATATAAGAATAAGTTTTTGCAATTGTTTGTAGGATAAAAATGGTTAAAAAAAAATTCGTTTAACGAGAGCTGTGCTTGATGTTTCAATATCATTTGGTTCAAATTGCTTTTCAAAGCTGCCAGCAAAACCCGTATTTTGTAGATTACCACAGGCAATTTGTAAGTAAAATTACTTTGACAATCAACAATTTTCATGCATCTTGGAGTTGATAATTTTTTTCGTTAAACTACTATTGCAGTTGAAATGTTAAATCCGAATGCTCTCTTACGCTGCTGTATCTCAATTTATCCAAATGCTTTCAAAATAAATGAGATACTGAGACGACCAAACAAATACTGAGGAGATGAACAAATAATTACAATCTAACATCTATAATATTTAAATTGGGGGCCTGAATGGCCGAGTGGCTAACGCTCTGGCGCTCGGTACCACAGGTTTCGGGTTCGAGTCCCGGCGGTGCCATGGTTGTTTGTAGTGGTTCGGAATCCACTTTAAAAAGTAGGTCCCGGTCTAATAGGATTGTAGAGCGTTCCGGGGGCATTGTTACTCCGCGTCCGTGGCTTATCTTCAAGTCACACGCGCCCCCTGGGTAATGCAAAAGTGAGTACGTCTGTGCAGCACTTGCCTTAAGGCATCCAAGACCAAGCTGTCTGTGTTTGCCAGCTGCATTAGAAAGGAAAAAAAATAATAATATTTAAATTTCATTAACCAATGAGGATCTTTAGAATTTGATAGATGCGATGAGTTTTGGATATGAATTTGAATCTGATTCTAATCGATTGTTATTAATATATTATTTTTGTTCATTCAGAAAAAGCAGAAGGTATGATTTCAATTTCAAATATAAAATTTATTTCGCATTTAAAGTTGATTTTGCTGATAACAATCCCATATGATTAAAAAATAAATAATTCGATGTCTTTTTGAAACAAAATATATAATTTGATAAACATTCCAACAAAAGTATATTTTAATTTATTTCATTCTTTAAAAATATTTGTAGGCATTCATAACATTTTGAAATTAAGGGATTAATTTCTTTCTAATTTCTTTGCGAAAAGTATTCAGTTGTAATTTGAAGGTGATAATTTTGCAAAAATATAAATTTTCAAGCTTTAATCAATCAAGTTCATATCATTGCAAAATTTTAACTCAATAAAATTAACTAATTTTCATTTATTTGACTTGACTTGGTGCTTTGAGATGTATGCCCGCTGACGCTGCTTTATCTCAATTTATCCAAATGCCCCACCCCCTTTTTTTTTTAATAATCAAAACATATTTGCAGAAGTGAATATGTAACCACCTTAAAAAACACTCTAAAATTCAAAATTCCGGGAATCCAAAATTCTCTCTAAAATACAATAAACGTTGCCTGCACTCTCTGGCAACCAAAAGAATAACAATAAAAAGAATAAATTTGAACAAGAAAGAAATAGACAAAACTACAGATCAATTGATCACAACATTTTAACATTTTAACATTTAAACGATTATTAGAATACATTAAGCATTACTAGTACTTGAAACGATAAGTGAAAATGAAATAATAACCCCAGGAAAAATATATGGGACACCCCATAGCTTACAGGGTTACGAGACTTTTTCCATTTATTTCAGAAAATGGGTATTATCTAATAAAAACCAAACACACTAACCAGCTGGTTGCTTGTTATGAGGAAATAAGGTAATTCGATCTAAAACAACTAAATGGCAACCTTAAATTTCAAAAAGGACGCCAAGTCAAATTAAGTATCTAGCAATTCAAACTGCATATTACGTTCTAAATATTGTATTGTATTGTATTATTCGACAAACCTAGCTTGGTATTCTGCAATTTATATTGTTTTCTTAAAACTCTGGTAAGTTATTTTATTATTATAGAAAATATTTATAGTAAAATAGAAAAGTTTTACTTTAAAATTAAAATATTTATGGAATAAGATATTAGTTTATTTAAATTTTACAAATTTGGATTAATTTTGTGAAAAAAACCCGTAAAAATATCGCCTTTTTTGTGGGAATTTATGATTTTAAGGAGTTTAAAATGAAAACTTTAATCATATCCAAATTTCATATAGAAATCATCGCTTTCTTTCAAATTGTTTGATGAGATACGAAAAATTTCAAATGAATACTACTGTACTTATCTCTTTAAATAACACAGAAGATAAATAATCTTACCCTAATTAAAATTTTGGTTTCTAAACATTTGCATCTAATAAATTGGTTTCCTAGAGAAATAGTCAGTATTAAAAAAAAATGTTTTAAACCTTCTATTAAAAAAATCTCAAACTATAAGAAAATAACTTATTTTTAACCTAGGATAAGTATTTATATTAAAAAAATATTCCGAGCTTTCTTTATGATTTAATGCGTCATAAAACAATATGTATAAAGTAAATTATTCAATATTGAAATATAAACTGGGATTAATAATTTTCATTTCATATTCGTGAATTCACCCATGTTCAATATTACTGCAGTTCCAAATATCACTGAACAAATTGCATTGAACTAATGAACTATAATGAAATATAATTTTTAAATTTAGCATCAATATCGTTGTAAAGCTATGTCATTAGCCAAAAGCACTCATAATGCAAAGATTGTGTCAATAGAGAATTTTATTAAGTTATAAAGGGCAATTGCTTAACATTTCCTTTATAAATGAAAATAATCTTTTCCTTTGATTCTTGTAGAAAGCGTTTTTTTAGGTTCTTTAGCTTTCATAATTTTTTTAATGCTCTTTGCCTCTTACTATGGTGTTTTTAATTTTTTTAAAGACTTCTATACAAACTATTTATTCAGATGAAATCAGACATTAATTCCTTGCAACATATTTGTGTAATTTTGATACATAACTAAACATGAAAAATTAAAGTTAGTAACTTAGGTTGCCGATTTTAAATAAGTTACAAAATTGAGAATGTATTCATCACTTTTTAATAAAAAATATTAATGCATAGATCTAACATCAACTAAAAACTCAACTCTTTTATTCGAAAACTAAACGCACTCTGTCCTGGTTACATTTCTTTCTCCTTCCAGCCAGCTCACGCCCACGCAGATAGGATATTTATATCCTCTGGAGCCATCTTAGAATTCGATTTTTTTTTTTTTTTTTTTACATATTAAGCACGTGGAGCTATTTATCCATGAGGCAACACAATCTTTTTATGAATTCTAACTTTTTGTAAACTCGCTCAATTTTGACTTATAACTTACTAAATTTTGCATGTGGAGGTACGGGGAAATTTCTCCCTAGGCACTCCGTAACCCTTCCCACCTTTGCCTTGGAGACGTTATGGGTCTCTTAGAAATTAAAATCGCCAAGCAGTCGGGCCAAGTTATATTGAACAAAGTTATTGGTATATTTATTACCAAAGGTATTGGTTGTATTTATTTACCAGATTTTATTCGTAAATTTAATTTAACACTAAATTTATATAAAAAAATTCAGCTTAGTACGTGTCATAGAAAACTGGAACAAAAAATTAAAATTTGCACATTATTACCATTAAAATGCCATAAACGATTCAAAATGAGAGACAGTGTGCAAGTGACTCAATTAACATATTGGTTAGATTTTAGAGATTTTGATTCTATTGATTTAATTCTATTGTACATGTAAAGCTGATAATCTTTGATATCTGTTTATGCTAGGCGTGTCAAACCCAGACAATATATTTACACACACACACACACACACACAAAAAAAATTCTGTTCAGAATTTATTTTTGGTTTCATAAGTGGGTGGACACTTGGGAAATTTCCATAAAATATGCCATTTTATTGTTAAATTAAAAATATTCCATAAGAAATTTTTTGTATTTTTATTTTATTCCGAATAAAAGTATACATATAAATTTTGAATATGGATTTAATTAATTTTTTAAAATTAAAATAAAAAAATTTGAAAAATATTGGCAACTTTTGCATGAAAATTATTTTGGAGAGAAGATTAATTATATATCATTCTTCATGAAATGTTGATTATTTTCAATGAAAATATTTAAAAAGTCTAATAATTTGTTTCTAGTCTTAATTTTATTCAGTAATTTTTGTTGCAGTAAGTTCAAAGTGAATAAATTAAAATGTCTTTTACAGAAGGTGAATCGAAGACATGAGTTCTGCTTCAAAATTTATCTCTAAAGTGATGAAAGAGGAAGATTTTATTTCCTTTTGTAAAGAGACTGCGTCATTATTGTCCTGGAATTGTGACTCGTACGATACCATCGTTCATTTAAACTATGCTTCCAGTCACTACAGTTCCGCACTTACTCAACTGTTTCCTAATGCTTTAATTATCGATATTGATTGCGCAAAAGAAGCAGTTACTATCCAAGAGGAGAATCCAAATATTATCTTTCACCATTCTAATATAGAAGACAGGTATGTATTTTAAGTCATTAAAGAAGAAAATCAAGGCTTGATTACAAATACATGCATTTTGGACACATACCACACACATAAACACACGCACACCACACACATAAACACACGCACACCACACACATAAACACACGCACACCACACACATAAACACACGCACACCACACACATAAACACACACACACACACACCACACACATAAACAAACACACACACACACACCACACACATAAAACACACACACCACACAACACACACACACCACACACATAAACACACACACACCTCACACATAAACACATAAACACACACACACACACACACACACACACACACACACACACACACACACACTACTGAAATTGGACAGGATGTTCAGTTAATGCAGTGACAAATGAAAGTATTGTAAGTAAAGATATCATGGATAACAAATATTGATATGGATCATGGTATCCCAAATATACTTAGTCAAGAAAATCCAGAGAAGCGTAGCACACGAAGTAAATAATCAACTCTATGCTATATATCCAAGGAGGCGGGTTGTATGCTGAAGTCAAGTTATTTGGCTTTCCCTTTCACATCCAAATTGGTTAGTTATTCCTCTGGAGTTGAGAGAGTTTAGTGTATTGTGTGCACCGAAAACGGATCAATAATTTCAATGAACGCATGAAAAATGTATTATGCAAAAAAATGCATGTATGGAAATGAGCGATATACAATATGAAACAAACCTTTAAATTCCTTAACATTTAGGGTGCTGTGGACCACGGGCAACATTTTCTATGTGCCAACCTTCCCTGCATAAAAGTATTGCATTCAGTGTATTTTGTTCTCAACTGCTGCGCATAAGCTGTCACCTTGAATATTTGAAACAGCCCCTCTTATGTTCTTTAAAGGGACACAGATTTGTAACACCACCAACTTACACAACTGATTTAAGGTACCGCCTAAGCCATCAAATGATAACATGGAAACAAAGCGGCAATTTCGTCGAAAAATATTGGCTAATAATTCATCTACCTAAATAGTATATATTCCTTAGTTCATACGTATCAGCAGCACCAAAATCTCTGTCGATGACTTTTGGTACTAAATTTTTTTAATAAAATTCTTCAAACCATGTTTTCCACAGTTCGCCTTTGCAATCTAGTTTCATTTCATTCATTATTTTTAGCTGTAGATGCCTTCAAACACAGAAATTTATTTTATGCTTAGCCTGTACGTTTTGTCGTCCTTGTACGGCAAAAGTATATATTTTCTTTTTTCACTGACTAAATGAGGCTTGCAACACAATGTTTTGTTAAGTTTTTGTAATTTTTTTATATCCCTTTGAGAAACAACCCTTGAGGATTCGTAGCATTATTTGAATATTCTTTATATTAAGGTTCCTGTAATCGCTATGAAGCATTGGAGAATCTTTTGTCATAAATTACAAAGGTTTAAAGATTTTTTAATGCTAAAGATGATTATATATTAATTCTTGTTACTCATTTAGTTGAAGCGAAAAACATAGGTAATAAAACGCAGATATAGAGTTTGTAAATGTTATTTATCTATTAAATTATTTTTGTTGGTATATTTAGAATAATTCTTATTCAATCGAAGTAATTTCTTTACAAAATTTGCAAGGTCTAAAAATAGATAAAGAATGCCTAGAAACATCTTACTCTATACGAGGGTAAGTTCTCGGCCTGACAATGAAAGATTGCGACTTTCAATTAAAAAACGATTTTATTTTTCTACATTTTCTCCCTTGACTTCAACACACTAAGTCCAACGTTTCTCTAACACCAATATTCCTTCCCGGAAGAGAGAGTCTGGAAGGTTGTGAAAATATTCATCTACGGCCCTCTCAACTTCTTCATTGGATGCGAAGCGCTTCCCAGAAACAAATGAATGTCTGAGGGTTCCAAATCGGGAGAATAGAGGGTATGGCCGAGTAAATCGTACCCCAAATCCCGCAATTTTCCCATCGCCAACGCACCCTTGTGCACAGGTACGTTGTCCTGGTGAAAGATGACTTTTTTCTTCTTCAATCCAAGCCTCTTCTCGCGAATTTTGGCATCCAGCTGATCAAGAAGGTTGAAATGATATTCGCCTGTAATTCTTTTGCTTTTTGCAAGGTAATCAATTAACAGGATCCCTTTCGCATCCCAAAACACGCTGGCCATGACCTTTCCGGCAGATGCGTTCGACTTCGCTTTCTTTGGCGCTGAACCACGGGCTTCCACCCACTGCGTGAATTGCTGTTTTGTTTCTGACGTGCAGTTGTGGTCAAATGTCTCATCCATGATGACAAATCGTCGCACAAAATCGGTCGGATCCCTATTGAATTGGTCCAAAGATTGCCAAGAAAATCGTTTGCGCATTTGCTTTTGATCGGCATTCAGCAAATGCGGCACCCATCTCGCGCAGAGCTTTCGCATCCCTAATTCTTCGTGCAAGATGTTTCGCACCTTTTCTTCCCATATCCCCACAGCCTCAGCTATCTCACTCACCTTCACTCTCCTATCGTCCAACACGATATCATGCAGTTTTTCGATGGTTTCCGGTGTGGTTGCGGTTTTTGGCTGTCCTTCACGTGGGTCATCTTCGGGTGATGTGCGACCACGTTTAAATTCAGCTGCCCACTTTTTAACGTTTGACATGGAAGGAGCAGAGTCCCCGTAAACTTTTGTCAACCTCGGATGAATTTTGGTAATCCATCCAAAACGAAGAATTTTATGACCACGCGATATTCAAGCTTATCCATTTTAACGAAAACATGCAAACGTCTAATGCAAAAATTTGAGTAAACAAACTAATTCAGAGAACAAGTTGAAACTTGTAATACAAACTAATGGCACGTGCACCCAGACAGGAAACATAAATTTTCGCTGATTGGAGCGCCATCTCTGTGTCAGGTCGACAACTTTTCACCTTACCCTCGTATTTGTAAATATAATGTTCAATGACTTTTAGTATAAAAGAAACATTTATTTTGAACTCAAAACCAACAAAAATAGTACAGATATCAAAACAGAAAACACCCCGGCCATTGGCTAGCGCTCTGGCTGTTGGTACCACAGGTTTCAGGTTTGAATCTTGGCGGTGGCAGGGATGTATGTTATTGGTTCGGAATCCACATTGAACTGTAGGTCCCGGTCTAATTAACCCAAAGTGTGCAAAGATTGACCGTAGAGCGACACATCAAACCAAAGCTCAATAAGCTTACTATGTGCATGACTTGCGTTGAAGACAACTTGTGCAACCACAAACCATAATGCCGTCATCTGTCGTCACGAAATGAATGATGAAATGTCTGATGCAATTTAGCAACAGAATAAATGGATGTACCCGGAACGATAAACTAATTGAAGGCAAACGGCAGTTTACTTCACGTTGAAGATAACTAAAGCCGATCTGTTAAGACCTTAAACCTGATACATACACGCCATTCTAAAGGGAAATGCCGATATTGAAAATGTTAATAATATCATGTATGTTACTCTTTTTAATTGTGATTTATATTACTTTAAGATTTTATTATAATACTTATTGAGTTGTCCTTTTTATTTAGTGACAGTTTCAGCAGAATGAAAACGACAAAACTGCTGTCTTACCAGTGTTTCGTCTGTTTGAAAGATCAAAAGACGAGTTTTAAGCTAGTTTACGATATGCTAAAAGAGAATGGCTCTGCAGCGTTTTGCTTCTTAATGCATTGTCCTTATTTTACGTTGATGAGTATACTTTCTCAACATAATGAATGGAAGCAGTACGTGAAAGTAAGATACTTTATGATATCTATTATTACAATACTTAACTTAATAATAATAATAATAATAATAATAACAATAACAATAAAAGTAAATATCTATGAAATGAAAGTAGACTGGATTTTTTTTTTTTTTTACAGATGGGCTATTTTAAATCAACAAGCTTATTTAAAAATACTGCAAAGCTAAAGTTAGCTCTCACTATTATTGAATTAAACAGGGGGAAATTTTATCTTTCCAATAGTTTATGGTTATTAATTAGTAGAAACAGAATTTTGAAAAATATTTTTTCGATGTACTTAACATCTGACATGATAGGTCATCATATGTTTAATGTTTTTTGATATATCATATATTTAAAAGTGTTATAGAAACGAAAATTGGCTAAATTCTAATAGGATGCAGAAGAATTGGAGTCATTCTTTTAAAAATGGTTTTAATAAGGCAATTATCTACTAAATACAACATCAAGGTTTAATACTCGTTGATTAAATACTTTAACGATAACTATGAAATTATTTTCTTAAGCTAACTTTATCAAGAAAATATTAAAAAATGACGATAAAAAATAGATTTAATATGGACCAAACTCGCCTCGGAAATCCAACTCAGATAAATTTTCATAAATTGTCACTAAGTAAAAAGAGGAAATATAAATTTATACACATTTTTTTATGGTACTATATATACATAAGTTTTTACGATGTACTTCTGTGTCCAAAAAGTAAGACCAATTTTCAATTAAAATTTCCTGGGCATATGGTATTTCAATTTTTTTTCTTTTTTAGGTTGTTGGCACTGTCCTTAACATCTGTGTGAAATTTTTCGTCAAAATATTCATTAGTGCTTGAGTTACGCTTTGGTTTTGTGAGATGCTGAAACAGATCCGGCAAATTTTGAAATGTCGACTCACTCTTCAATCGACTCAAAACAGTGTCCCCGGAGTGGTCTTTTGAGTTTAGGGAATAGCCCGAAGTAGCACGATGCTGAATCAAGTGAATACGGTGGTTGTGGAATGATATGGGTTTCATATGGGCGAAGAAGTCACGAAGAATCAATGCAGTGTGAGCAGGCGCATTCAGTGTTTTCGGTACCAATCAAGATTTGACGCGTTTGAGGCCTAAAACATCTTTTAAAATGGAATTTTGAAATTCCAACATCATCAGCAAGGTCTCTAATTGTAAATCGACGGTTTGCAAGTACCAAATCTTTAATTTTTTGGACGTACGCTTTGTCGGTTGAGGTTGATGGTCGACTAGAGGGCTCTTCGTCTTCAACGCGTTCTCTGCCTTCTTTGAACTATTGATACCACTTCTAAACATTTCTTTCCGATATACGAATGCTCACCGAATGCCTTCTGCAGCATTCTATACGTTTTCGTAAACAAAATTTAATGCAAGTTCTTTGGTCAATTAATTCAGACATTTCAAAAATCGCGGAATCAGTTTTAGCGTCTCGCAAAGCCAAGCGTAACTCAAACACTAATGAATATTTTGACGTAAAATTTCACACAGATGACAAGAACAGTGCCAACAACCTAAAAAAAAAAAAAAAATTTAAATACCATGTGCCCGGTAAATTTAAATTGAAAATTGATCTTACTTTTTGGACACAGTAGTATATACATTTTTTTTTATGGTACTACATATACATAAGATCTTACGATGTACAGTTCTGATGCTTTCATAAAAAAGGGTTTTGGATTTGTTCATTTGAAAATACTCTTGATGTTTATAGGATGATAAATTTTCTTACTGTAATGTTAGCTGTTGTACAAGCGTCATCAGAAGTAGCTTCTTGTTGCTCAACATGTTTAATAGTTTTTTCAATCTATTTTTCGGAATTTCTCTGATGAATATAGTTTTCGTCATCACTGCACTGTTTAAGATTTCCAACCATTCTGCGATCATGTTGCCTGTAATTTTGTTGCTGTTTATCTGCGTTCATCCACACGGCAAAATCTTCAGCCAGGGTTTCGTCATCACGCAGCTTTTGTGTCAGGTTCAACAAAGACTGAAGTCGAGCCTAATTTTGCTGCTGTTGTTGTTTCTTATTGTTTGGCAATTTTCATTGTTGCTGTTTATCTGCGTTCATCCACACGGCAAAATCTTCAGCCAGGGTTTCGTCATCACGCAGTTTTTGTGTCAGGTTCAACAAAGACTGAAGTCGAGCCTAATTTTTCTGCTGTTGTTGTTTCTTATTGTTTGGCAATTTTCATTGTTGCTGTTCATCTGCGTTCATCCACACGGCAAAATCTTCAGCCAGGGTTTCATCATCACGCAGTTTTTTTTGTGTCAGGTTAACAAGACTGAGCGAGCCTAATTTTGCTGCTGTTGTTGTTTCTTATTGTTTGGCAGTTTTCATTGTTGCTGTTCATCTGCGTTCATCCACACGGCAAAATCTTCAGCCAGGGTTTCATCATCACGCAGTTTTTGTGTCAGGTTCAACAGAGACTGAAGTCGAGCCTAATTTTGCTGTTGTTGTTGTTTCTTATTGTTTGGCAGCTTTCATTGTTGCTGTTTATCTGCGTTCATTCACACGGCAAAATCTTCAGCCAGGGTTTCATCATCACGCAGTTTTTGTGTCAGGTTCAACAAAGACTGAAGTCGAGCCTAGTTTTGCGGTTGTTGTTGTTTCTTATTGTTTGGCAGTTTTCATTGCTGCTGTTCATCAGGTTCATCCACGCGGCAAAATCTTCAACCAGGGTTTCATCATCAAGCAGTTTTTGTATCAGGTTTAACAGAGACTGAAGTCGAGCCTAATTTTGCTGCTGTTGTTGCTTCTTATTGTTTGGCAGTTTTCATTGTTGCTGTTCATCTGCGTTCATCCACACGGCAAAATCTTCAGCCAGGGTTTCATCATCACGCAGTTTTTGTGTCAGGTTCAATAGAGACTGAAGTCGAGCCTAATTTTGCTATTGTTATTGTTTCTTATCCCCCTTGGTAGACATCTAAATCAAGTCCACGAACCAGTATAGACTCATGGCTGAAGGGAAATGGGGCTGCTTCTGTTGTAATAGAGCCCCCGTACGTAGAAGTCTGACTTGGCTCCGTGACGCACTACATTTATACGAAACTGGGACCTACGGCTTAAAGTGGATTCCGAATCACTACAAACATCTATGGCACCACCGGGACTCGAACCCGAAACCTGTGGCACAGAGCGCTCGACACTTAAGCTATTCAGGCCCGCCTAATTTTGTAGTTTTCATTAATTTTTTTTTCGCAATAAAATTTAAAGTAAAATATTCACTCTAGAGAGGAAAATCTGGGGCAATTTTGAATAGTGTGTATTCAATTATAAAATATTGAATAAAATATTCTTTATACATCAAATTTTACTTATCTTGATCAAGGACCGCAGCGTATTTGGTATTCTGCACGGGTTATTATTCATATTGTGTTCTGCCTTGAATATTTTCTGCCAGATATAATTCTTGATGATATTCCACAAATATTTTCTTTCTAATGCAGCTGGCAAACACTTAGACAGCTTGGTCTTGGATGCCTTAAGGCAAGCGCTGCACAGATGTACTCACTTTGCATTACTCAGGGGGCGCGTGTAACTTGAAGATAAGCCACGGACGCGGAGCAACAATGCCCCGCTCTACGATCTTATTAGACCGGGACCTACGGTTTAAAGTGGATTACTACAAATATTCATGGTACCGCCGGGACTCGAACCCAAAACCTGTGGTACCGAGCTCTAGCCACTCAGCCTTTCAGGCCCCACTATTCCACAAATATTATTGAAGCAAAATTTTAAATATCTGATAGTTAGTAAAAACGAAAGTTAGCTAACGTTCTTTGTGAACATTCTTTTTAGTTACCTCAAGATGACTTCGCCTCTACATTTTTTGCATCATTTCCACTAAATTACTATAAAAATATCTTGGAAATGGCAAGATTCAAATGCAAAGCATGGTTTACTTCCACGAAAGAGATTTTATTTTCCT